>JAAALK010000289.1:46423632-46555378 GCA_019279435.1 Zizania palustris
GTCCTTCAGATCTTGGTACATCTTGGTACTGCCGGGATGAATGGAGTACAACGTCTCGTGGGCTTCTCTTAGGATAAGAGTCTTTATTTCAGGTTTATCCGGCACACATATCCGAGTTCCAAACCATATGGTGCCATTCTCGTCTTCTGAAAAATCCGGGGGCCTTTCCTTGTCTCATATTCTTCTTAATGGCAGCTATATCCGGGTCCTCTGACTGAGCTTCACGAATCTGCTCAAACAATACCGTTGGGTCTCCAAGGTGGCTAGATATGCTCTGGTGGTCAATCCAAGATTTAAGTTTTCCATCTCCTTACATAACAAGGGTGCGTGTTCTTGAATCATCATAGCCGTGCAATATCCCTTGCGACTTAAGGCATCAGCTACCACATTTGCTTTTCCTGGGTGGTAGTGAATACCTAAGTCATAGTCCTTAATCAATTCCAGCCATCGTCTTTGCCTCAAGTTCAGATCTGGCTGTGTGAAGATATACTTCAAGCTCTTGTGATCCGTAAAGATCTCACAGCGATTTCCAACTAGATAGTGCCTCCAAATCTTAAGGGCGTGCACTACGGCGGCTAATTCCAAATCATGGGTCGGATAATTCAACTCATGGGGTCTCAATTGTCTGGAGGCATAAGAGATGACTTTTCCATCTTGCATAAGAACACATCCCAATCCTTGGCGAGATGCGTCGCAATAGACATGGAAGTCTTTGCGGATATCCGGTAGGGTCAGTATAGGTGCAGACACCAAACGAGTCTTGAGGGTGCGGAAACTTTCCTCGCATTCAGGAGTCCATTCGAACTTTTCTCCTTTCTGCAACAATCTGGTCATTGGCTTGGCTATCTTAGAAAAATTCTCAATGAACCTTCGATAATATCCGGCCAATCCCAGAAAACTTCGTATCTCAGATACGTTCGTGGGTGGCAACCAATCCGTGACTGCTTCTACGGTGGCAGGGTCTACTGCGATTCCTTGCGCAGAGATGATGTGTCCAAGGAACTTTACTTCTGCCGTCCAAAACTTGCATTTGCTGTACTTGGCATATAATTGGTGTTCCCTTAACTTTCCTAGGGTTAACCGAAGGTGAGTCTCGTGCTCCTTCTGGTCCTTGGAATAAATAAGGATGTCGTCTATGAAGACTACGATGAACTTGTCCAGATATTCCATGAATACCTTATTCATCATATTCATGAAGAATGCAGGGGCGTTGGTTAATCCAAAGGACATAACTGTACACTCATATAAACCATAACGGGTAGTGAAGGCCGTCTTGGGTATATCTTCTTCTCGAATCCTCAACTGATGGTAACCAGACCGGAGGTCGATCTTCGAGAATACCGTGGCTCCTTTGAGCTGGTCGAAGAGGTCATCGATCCGAGGCAACGGGTACTTATTCTTGATGGTTACTTCATTCAAAGCGCGGTAATCCACGCACATACGCTTGGCCTTGTCTTCTTTCTTCTCGACGAAGATGACGGGAGCACCCCACGGTGATGTGCTTGGTCTGATATAACCTTTCCTTTCAAGATCCTCCAACTGTTGCTTCATCTCAGCTAACTCATTGGCGGCCATCCGGTATGGTCGCTTATAAATAGGAGTTGTTCCGGGCACCAAGTCAATCCTGAATTCGATATCCCTCTTAGGTGGCATCCCTGGTAGATCCTCTGGGAATACATCCGGGTATTCGCTGACTACTGGTATCTCCTCCAAGGTAATCTGATGTAGTCTTGTTCTTCCGGCCTTCATGCTGGGCATCTGGAACGTGACTATAATCCCTTCTTCATTAGTCACCGTTACTTTCCTCTGGGCACATTCTATCACACCTTGATGTTTGTTTAGCCAATCCATCCCTAGAATGAGGTCCAAACTGTAACACCCCAAATTTTCAAAACAATAAATATATTATTAAATTCAATTTCTTGGAATTATTATTTCTGAAAATACTTTTAATTCCCTTTTATACCCTTTTGAACTACAACATAGAGTAGATGATCAAATTAGGAGGTGAAACTTTTTGTATATGATCCTAAGGCCAAGAGACAATTTTGAGAATTTTTACAAATTTTTACTCACTTTGGAAATGCCCCAAAAGGTTTAAACTATTTTCTGTAATTATTTTTATTCAGAAATACTTAGAAACAGTACTGGGCCGTTTCCCCTCCCCTCCCTCTCTCCCGGCCGGCCCAGCCCACTCCCACCCGCGCGCGCCTTCTGACCAGTGGAGCCCACCCGTCAGTGAGCCCCTCTCCTCTCACGCGCGCACCCGACGCCTTGGCCCCACCTGTCGGCGCCAACTTTCTCCCCTCGCGCCCGAGCCCGACCCCACCCGTCAGTCTCCTCTCTCGCGCGCTCGTACCCGCTGACCACCTTGGCCCACCTGTCAGACCCGTCTTCCCCGCGGGATCCGCCCCCAAATCCCCCCCCTCGCCGGCCGAAGCCCTAACTCCGCCTAGGATCTGCCCTCGCCGGCCCCCTCCCTTTAATCCGACGCGTGCATTGAAATCCCCTCACCACGCCGGCCGTTTCCCCCTATTAATCCCGCCCGATTCACGTCCAGGTTCGATGAACCGCGTTCAACCCGAGCTCGCCGGCGTCAAAGCGCAATTAACCGCGGCCACCGTCAATTTCGCCCTCCCTGCCCCCGCCGGTACCTCTATTTAATCCCTTGCCCTCCACCGCGTTCGGTCCACGCCTCCATTCGCACTCAAACCAAGCAGAGCGCCCGCACTTCGCCGTTTAGAACACTCCCTCTGTTTCGTCTCCGGCCGCCCCTCGCCGTCGCCTCGGACCTCCCCGGTCCTCGCCTCCGCCACCAACGTGATCACCAGGACCTCACCAACCTCGGCCACCGCTCCGTCGACGACGAACCTCGCCGGATCGCCGTCGCCGCCAAGGACCCGAACGCCTCCACCGCCTCCGCTCGTCGCCGGCCTCACTCCGTCGACCGCTCGCCGCCGCAAGGGTATCCCCGTGATCCTCGTGAACCCCTCTTTCCATTTTAGGCCTTAGACCCGCCCGCCGTCGCTCGCCGTGGCCGCTGGCCCGCTCGCCGTCGTCGGAGAAGACGACCGGCACGGGTCGAGTACCCGTGCCGTGTCGGATTCGCGCACGACCGTGCGATCTGGATCCGACGGCGACGATTAATCCCCGCGTGCGGTTTAATCTGATCCGTTAGATCTCGGCGAAGGGGTACGTTATAATCTCGGCCGTCCGTTAGTTTTAAAATCCCGCATCGCATCTGGGTCGTCCATCGCGTACCGGTTCAGCGTTTTAATCCTGGCCGTCCACGCCAACTGAACCCTCCCGCCTCGCTCTCGCGCGTTGGATCTGGATCCAACGGTTCAGATCAACCCGGCGCACGCGCACAGTGCGCGGGTTCACCGTGGGCCTGGCTCACCGTGGACCCGGGAGGTTTAAAATTTGAAAATAAATTCCAGAAATGCTTTTAAACTTGTAAAATTCATATCTAATGCATTTGAACTCTAAAATTACCATTCCAATTTCAGAAAATTCATAAAATTATTCTCATGTTTATGCAATAAAAACAGTAGGTTTACTTTGACATTTTCATGTTTATTTAAATGAGTATTCAAATGCCCTTAGGATTAAATTGCAAATTTAAATATTTAAACTCCAGAAAATTTATATAATTGTTCCCTTCTGTTTAAACACTAGGACCACTGAGTTTTCTCTGAATCATTCATATTAAATTGATTAGAAAACTTAATGTAGTATTAGTCACACTTAAAACCCCTTTTTAGGAAAAACAATAATTCATTTTGATTCATTTTAAATTATTTATGAAATAAAATTCAGAACCTTAACAACTGATTTTCTTTAAGGTCAAACCAACTTAAACCCATATGCTTGTTGTGTGATTTTACGTTGTTTATATCGAATGTTGTATTTATTTTACTTTATTATTATTGAAAAGACTACGACGCCGTCGAGGAGCCGGAATACTTCCCGGAAGTTCCTCCCTCCCCATTCGCTGAACAAGGCAAGTCACCAAACAATTCTTTTGAGCATATTGAACCCATGTCTGAATTGACTATCGCTAAAACACATAGGTTATGTATATGCATTAGTCAAATGAACCCTTACATTATATTTATTTAGGATCCCCCGACCTTGATGTGCAACCCAAGCCATGCTATCTCGCCTAACCTCCTTGTCACCATATGATCAATGATATTAGCTAGTGTCCAATGTATTGGCACGGCCGCTATAGGATAAAAATGAGTCGTAGTGAAATGGTTCTGTTATATGATCCCGTTACTTCTTATCTTTGGAAATTCTGTTGGTGATGAGTCATGGTTGTGAGTGTATGCATGGTGGGTTCCGGGTGCAAGCTAGGGCATTGGTCAGTCGCACCCGGGGCACTATAAGGACCGGTCTGAGGGATCCGTTGCAATACACTTACGTACTAACCACAAGTCTAGTGGGTAAGTCCTAACTAAAGTATGGGTTGTTCCAAACCGAGGCCACCACTTGGAGATGGGTCGAGTTGCACCTGCGGGTGACTTGTACCAATGTGGTGCAAAAGGGGGTGCGACGTTAGCCGGGATGCGGCCCGGCGCGCCGGCGAAACCTAGAGCGGGTGGTTATCGCTTGGAACATCTCATATTGAGGTTTTGGCACGAGTTCCCGTGAAATGGGTCATCTCGTTGGGATGAGTGCGTGCCTTGTGGGTACAGTAGTACACCTCTGATCAGAGTCATAAATCTTTTCGAAAAGCCGAGCCCACGGTCAAGGGCGGGTTGCGTGACATCCCACAGTTAGTCTACTTTGAAAATGTATGTGCATGTTGAATTGTCATGTAAGGACTGTTGTGCGAGGAGGTAAAACGTACTCCTCGAGTTAGTGGATGTTGTTGATGTTCATGTCTACTTTTCCGCATAATTAAAATGTGATTACATTAAATGCAATAACTGTAAATGTACTTTTCCGCACTTTGAGCCATTACCCTTCCTTGTTTATTACCTTGCATTATTATTTGCATTTGCGGTGGCTTGTTGAGTACTTTTTGTACTCATACCCGTTGGACCCCACAGAGGATACCTACCATGAAGACGGTCTGGAGTAGCGACCCAGTCGAGAAGAAAGATTCTGAAGAAGGAGTTCGTCATGCCGTTTTCTAAAATATTTTATTTGCTGCTTTTAGTAAAGACAATGATGTAATAATTATGGTCTGCGTGCCATGAATACTGTATGATGTACGTATGTCGCATGATGAACCTCTTGGATTATTGTTTTTCTTATGAAATTCAATAATGTCTCGATTTGATAAATCGGGGCGTGACACAAACCTTGACATTCTATTAGGATGGGGTCGGCCCAAAATATCGTGCCTTGGATATCTACCCATATCCTTGGACTAAAGGAACAAGCGAGGGTTTGCTTTCCCGGGGTAGCTATTAGTACTGGCCTGGGTAGTTCACTTATGTCCAGTGCATTATTTTCCACAAAAGCAGTTGATATAAAGGAGTGGGTAGCTCCGGTGTCAAATAATACCACTGCATGCGATGAATGAACCATAAACTTACCCATGACAATCTCTGGTGCAGCCTGGGCTTCTTCGGCGGAGACGTGGTTCACTTTGGCGCGGACTGCGGGGTTGGAGGTGACTCCTTGAGCTCTCTTGGGGTGGGGGCACTGGTGGGAGTAGTGTCCCTCTTGGCGGCAGTTGAAGCATACCACAGGCTTGCCATGCCTGTCTCTCAAGACCTCCGGCTTCTTGGCCGGGGCGACTGGGGCGGTAGGTGCGACTGGAGCGGTGCGAGGTTGACTGGCTCCGGCGTTGGCAGCTGGCGGCGCCGGGCGATACACTGGTCGGGGGTGGTATTGTGGTGCCTGTGGAGGTGGAACAAAGCGGGGTCTTTGGGCCATGCCCTGATTCTGCCTAAAGGCAATCATGCGCTTCTTCTTCAAATCGACCTTATTTTGCTGGGTCTCTTGCATGATAGCCTTATTCACCAACTTCTGGAAGTTGGCGAAGTCTCCTGAAATGAGTTGTAGAGACAACTCGTCCTTCAGTCCCCGGAGGAACTTGGCCTGTCTGGCCGCATCCGTACGAACCTCTTCAGGTGCGTACCTGGCCAATCTGTTGAACTCGTGCAGATATTCCGTTACGGACCTGCTTCCCTGCTGCAGGTCCCTAAACTCCTGTTGCTTCTGAGCAACGATGCCGTCGGGGATGTGAGCGGCACGGAAGGCAGCCGAGAACTCTGCCCAAGTGTGGGCGTGGCCCTCGGGTAGAGTCTCGCGGTGGTTGTCCCACCACTCAGCGGCGGGACCATGTAGCTGGTGGGTGGCGAAGGCCACCCTCTCCTGCTCAGTGCAGGTCAGGAGATCGAGTTTCTTCTCGATCGCCCGCAACCAATCCCCAGCCTCCATGGGGTTGGTGGTGCTCGAGAAGGTCGGTGGGCGGACTCGGAGGAACTCCGAGAGCTGAGTTGCGGGAGCGGGAGCTGGTGTGGCGGGTCGGGGCAGCTCGGGCTGTTGGTGGAGACGGAAGAAGTGAGCCTGCTGCTCTTGCATTTGTTGCTGCTGCTGCTGCATCTGGTGCAGAAGGGCTGAGACCAACTGGTTTTGCGTGGCCATCATTTCAGCCAAGGTGGGGTGGTTGGCGACCGGGGCCTGCCTCTGCCCGGTGGCTCCCCATTGTGGCAGGTTGCCACTCTCCCCTCCGTTCTGAGGAGCGTCTGATCCCTGGGTGTTGGTCATCCTGGAATTTCCAATGTACACATATTTATTTTGGGTGAACTTATTTATATTTATTTCAAAAGAATACCGTTCTTGCGGTTACATTTATTAATTTCCTCATTCATGCCTTATATTGTGACATGAATGCTAATACAAGCAAAAATGAAAATAACAATCAACCGTAAATACTACGTCTAGGGCAGCTCGGGGGACGGCTCGATCTCGGGCTCGTGGGAGACGGGTGGGGTCGAGGAACTGGACGGTCCGGCGGGTGGTGCACTGCGGGAGATCCTCTTGGGCCTCACTGTGGGAGTCTGGATGGGTTTCTTCCGGCGAGGCGGAAGAGGTGCGATCTCCTCTATGTCCTTCTTCAACTCCTCGATCTGGTAGCGGAGGTGCGGGTTGGTGGCGACTCGCTGTCGAAGAAGCTCATTCTGACGCCGCAACTCTTCTGCCTCGGCAGCCAACCGGTGTCCCTGCTGGATGCGGCGACGAAGCTCTCCGTTCTCGCGGTTCAGGTCCTCGGAGGAATGGCGGTAGAAACTGATAGTGTCGCGCTGTCCATTGGCGTCCTGCAGCGCCTCGTAGTGGAGATCATCCATGGCCTCCAATAAGCGCATGGTATGACCGATCGCTGAATGACGCTGGGAGAGGGTGCTGACGAAAACACTGTGTGGGCTCCCTGGGGTGCGAAGAGGTACGAAGCGGAAGTCCGTGTCGTAGAGCTCGCTGTCGTAAATCATCCGGAGCTCGGTAAGTGCCTGGAGAGCGGTGCGCTGACTGGCTACCAGGAAGGTAGGTCCTCCTCCGCGGTAGGTGTGAGCTGTCTGAGGGGAGGGCTGGACGACAACGGTGACCTCGCAGTAGCTTTCTTCCTCGTCGGGGAAGACTCCATGGTACATCGGCTCTTGCTCGAAGCCGAGGAAACTGACGAGCATGCGTAGCTCGCGGATGAATCCGGTCTCGTCACGAAGGTTCCCGTTCATGGTACGGATCGGCATCTACAAAAGAGAGAAAATTTTTGTGAAAACCTCAGGAGATGAGAGGATAAGTAATCTTTTGTAAAATATAGTGAATTTATATATAAGTCCTAAGGTCAGGTCTGTTTGGCTTCCTACAGTCAAGTCGGCTCTGATACCATCTTGTCGCGCCCCGATTTAATAAATCAGGACTTTATTGAAATTCCATAGAAAATCAATAAAACAAGACGTTCATCACACGACCACGTACAATACGAGCAATCATTCACGGTTCGTAGACCGCATTAATACAAAAGTGATTAAAGATGAAGAGAAACTAATAAAACAAGGGTCCTAGATGAACGCCTCCTTCCAGTCTCGCCTTGACTGGGTCGCTACTCCAGACCTTCATCCTCCTCGTAGTAGACTGGCTCTGATGTTGTAAGTCAACGGGGTGAGTACAGATGTACTCAGCAAGCCACCGAATGCAAATATAATGCAAGATAATAACAAGGGGGATAGTGGCTAATTTTGCGGAAGCAGCATAATGGTAAAGCTTTAAATGAGAGCAATTTATTAGTATGGAAAAATAAACATGTGCATGTGTATCATCATCTTCTAACTCGAGGGGTACAGTCAGCCCCACCTCGCTCAACAGTCCTTACGTGCCATGAATAACTTGAACATTCAAACAATTGTAAACTAACTGCGAGTAGTTACACAACCCGCCCTTGACCGTGGGCTCGGCTTTTCGAAAAGATTAAATTACTCTGATCAGAGATGTACCACTGTACCCACAAGGCACGCACTCATCACCTACACCGAAGTGTAACGAGATGACCCATCACACGGGAACTCGTGCCAAAACCTTCCATATAGTCCTCCCCGACTCAATAGCACCCTCTTATGGGTTTCATATGGTGTCCCGACGCATCGGAGCCCCACCATACCCCCCCTTGAGCCTCGTCGGTACAAGTCGCCCGCAGGCTAGCCCCTTGCCCCCTCCTCTATGGTGCATCAAGCCGGAGTATTCCATACTTCCAGTTAGGACTTACCCATTAGACTTGTGGTTGGTACGGAAGTGCTTTGCAACAGATCCCGCAGACCGGTCCTTATAGTGCCCCGGGTGCGACAAACCAGTGCCCGAGCTTGCACCTGGAACCCACCATACTTATAACCTAGCCAACTCCAACAGAGTCCAGAGACGAGAATAACAGGGAAATTCATATACAGAATCCAGCTATCTACGACTCGTTCTTTTTATCCTATAGCAGTTGTGCCGGTACATTGGGCACTAGCTAATATTTTTATAGTAGAGTGACAAGGAGTTAAGGCTCAATAAGCATGGCTTGGGTTTGCACACAAGGACGGGGATCTAATAAATATAAGTGTAAGGCTTGAATATTTGACTAATGCAATATTAACCTATGGGTTATAGCGATAATTTATTGAAACATGGGCTCAATATGATCAACTGTTTCCACAGAGATGGTCGATGACTTGCCTTGCTCAGCAAATGGGGATGGAGGAACCTCGGGGTAGAACTCCTGCTCCTCGACGAACTCGTAGTCTTCTCGATACGGAAAATAAACAATACATTCAATAAACAGATAAAATTCACCAAATATTAAACATACACATTTGTAGGTTTGATTATGTGAAGTAATATTTTTAATATTTCAAGGTTTTGTTCAAAACAGTAAAGTTTAATATTTTAGAATTTTCCCTATTTTATTTTCTGTATTTTTAATTTCAACCCTAAGGGATTTTTATTCATTTATTTATTAATAATATTTTAAGTAACAGAAACATACTGTTTTTATTGTATTAATGTGTAGAGAATAATATTCTGGTTCTAACAAAATTTGAATGGTGAAATTTGGAGTTAAAATGAGCAAGATATGAATTTTTGAAGTTTAAACAATTTTTCTGGAATTTTATTTAAACTAAATTCAGTCTCTGGTCCACGGTGAACCAGGTTCACCGTGAACCCGTGACTATGCGCGTGGACCGGCCGATCCAGAGCCGTCGGATCTGGATCTGGCGGTCGGACGCGAGGCGGGAGGCGTAAGTGGAAATGGACGGCTGAGATTATATCGTAGCGAAGGGGTACGCGTGGACGCACCAGATCGCTCCAGCGCTTTAAGTTGCGATCGACGGCCGTGAGCGAGCGATACCGCTTTGATCAGATCCAAGGGATCAGATTAGATCCCACAGGATCTAATCGGTGCCGTCCGATCCGGATCGTGCGGCTCAGAGGGGATCCGGCACGGCACGCGCTAAGGGCTCGAGTACCCTTCGTCTCCGGCGACGGCGAGGCCTCGGGCGCGGTGGCAGCGGCGGCGGCGAGCGCCTACGGGCCTAGCTAGGGCCAAAAATGGAATGCGGAGGCGAGGGGGGTTATGACCATACCTTCTACGGCGAAGATGGGGGACGGGCGGCGACGACGGCGAGGGTAGACGACGAGGTCTTCTCGGGTGGTCGTCGGCGACGGCGATCCGGCGGCGTCCTCGACCAACGGAGTGGATGCCGAGGTAGGGCGGTCGACGACGGATTCGACGGTGGCGGTGAATAGGGCAGGGGAGGCCGGAGTCGACGGCGAGGGCTCGCCGGAGGTGGAGCAGAGGGGAGGAGCCTAAAATCGAGAGGGAGCGCGTGGGAGTGCTTTAACTCGGGTTTAGGCGGTGTGGCTGAGGGCGGTGGCCGAAGGGGATTATTTATAGGGGCTCGCCGGCGTAAGGAGGGAAGGGAACCGAGGGTTTCCAAGAACTCCGGCGAGGGTTTCCTAACTCTCGGCCGAGCTTCTATACACGGTAAAACGCGTCGGGTTTACATGGAAGGAGATCACCGGCGATTGGGGAAGGTGATCCGAGGCGAATCCAGACGAATGCGGGCGGCCGGCGGCGAAAAAGGAAGGAGATCGCCGGCGGGGAAGAAAGGGGATCCCCTTCCAACGAGGAAGACGATCCTGACAGGTGGCCCCCACCTGTCAGCGGGCGAATCAGGAAAGGAAAGGCATGGCAGGCGGGGCCGGGCGGACAGTGGGCGCAAGGGGGCTGACGAGTGGGTCCAGGCGGGGCGCGGGCGGGAGGAGAGAGAGGAGGGCGGCGCCGACAGGCGGGCCCCTCCTGTCAGCGAGAGGGTGGCGATGGGCTGGGCCAAAAAGGCCGCTGGGGGAAGTTTCTGGGTTGAGGCCCGTTAAGGATTTAAATCTGATTTTCGATTTAAAATAATTCCAGTAATTCATTTATTTAATTAAGGGTTGAATCACTGTTGATAAAAATTTGTAAAAATTCCTAAAATTATATTTTGGGCTCTAGTTCATCTCATAAAAATTTCAAGTCCAGATTTTGAGTATTTCTCCCTGTTTGGCTTTATTTGGGTTCTTTTGGTGATTTTTCTTTAGTAATAAATTCAGAAATGATTTAAATAATATTTTCTTTTTATTTTATTCCTTTTAATTTTTGGGGTGTTACAGCCCGGGCGTCGTCCTCGGCGGCCTCGTCCTCTGAGTTACCAACGGAGGGCGCTGCTTGATCAACCCGAAGGCCCAAGCTGGAAATACTCTTACCCCTCCCCGGCACGAAAGGGGGAGAGGCAAGAGCATCTTGACCTTCGGCCGCCACACCTCCAGCTGGAGCCACGTTGTCGGAGGCGCCGTCAGTAGTCGAGGTTGCCACGGCCGGAGCCAATTCCGTCCCAGGGAGCACATCGTCCGCTCCGAAGGATACGTTCTCCGTCACCGGGCTCGGAGCCCCCGGAGGAGCCGGAGGGTCCATACGGGTGACTGTCTCCGAGGAAGTAGGGACGTCGGGCACCACCGAGGCCTCGATACCCGAAGAGGTACCTGTTTCAAGTATCAGGGTTAATTAACATATTATGCAGATAGCAAGCGAATGCCGATGAAAAAAGAAAAAGTTCTGGGAAAATACCTCCAAGAGCCGTTTGAGGAAGGATCGCCGGATCCTCCAGGACTTCGTACAACCGGAGGATGTTGTCGAAGTCATCCCCCGAAGTCCTGACTTCGGTCTCGTCCGTCGGGGCCACAACCTCCGCTGAAACCCCTTCGGGTGCAGGCAAGCCGGAGGGAGAGTTTGACTCTACTTGCACGTCGACAGGCGCAGGAGTCAGAAGGGTAACGTCAACATCCTCCCTGTCGGGGAGGGTCGTGGGGACCTCCCCCATGTCTTCATCGATCAGAAGGTAATCTTCGAAAGCCTTCGCTGTGGCGCCTCCGGAGTCTTCTGTCTCTTCGGGAGTAGGGCTCCGCTCGTCCGGCGACGAAGAAGACGAAGCAGGCGTCAAGTGAGAAGGCTGCTTCACCGCCTTCTTCTGAGCAGGTTGCTTGCCAGCCTTTTTAGTGGGCTCGGCCGCTGCTTTCCTCTTGCGAGCCGCCACTCCGGCCGGGGCGAAGTCGGGAAGCGGCGGGGGCTCCATGCCAAGGGCTCTCCACACCCTGTTCGAGCGTTCCCAGCTCCCTACCAGTTCCAACCTCCTCTGCCTCTCGGCTACCGAAGGGGCTCCGAGAATTCGCTCGGTAGCCCGGACTATGTCGTCCGGAGATAAGGCCAGTGGCGCCGCTGAAAAGGAAAAGGTATAAGAAGCATAAGTATAATTAATATGTTCATATAAAATGATGCCACAGGCAGAAGGACGTACCTATGTTTCGAAGGTCCCCCTCCGAGGCTCGCGGGATGGAGATTGGCCAACTAGCTCCGAGGGGTGAGATCCGAAGGCCTACGAACTCTTCGGCCAGGTCCCGCATGCTCATACGACGAGCCACAGAAGTCAGCAACCCTAGCCTCGTCGTGAGCAGGCTAGGGTTCGGGGAGATGTCCGCTTCCTTCCGGAACCAAATCTCTTGAAGAGGGCCTGAAAGGGGGGAGTCTTCTCCTACTTCGGCGTAAAACCACCGAAGTATCCAATTTGTATACCATCGATCGTTTATGACTTTCGCAGGGAAATGAAGAGCGTGCTCCCGCCGTAGCTGAAAATTGACACTGCCGAAAGCCACTGTCACCTTCGAGTCTCCGGGCCCATCTTGAGGCTTCGGCTGGCAGATGGCTTCGTGGGTTGCTGCGAAGATTTCGGAGCGTCCTTCACACCCTTCCGCCCGAAGAGCCCACTCAAAGACGGCCAGACGGACGATTGCGTTGGGGGACAGCTGAGGCAGAGTAATATGGAACATGTCCAGTACCTCTGCTAAGAAATCCACAGCTGGTAACCCCAGGCCAGCTTCGAAGAATGCCTCGAAGACTACCACTTCTCCTCGCCGAGGCCGTGGAGTCGACTCTGTCCCGGGAACACGAGTCCTCATTCCGGCTCCCAACTTCCCATCTACCGCCTCCTCGATGGATTCCGCTGTGCTCACTGACTGACCAATAACGAAGCTTTGGGCCATCTTCTTCTTGGAGGGCGGACGGAGCGCCCGAGGGTTCTTGGGCCAACCGCCGCCCGGGCCCCCCGCCATTGCTGTGGCTGCTGATGCCGCCCATGCCTGCCGCTGCGCCATAGTGTTGGCCGCCAAAGGAGTGGTGTGGCTGGTTCTCGCCATTACACTCAAGTGCTCGAAGGGACAGAAGTTGAGGGGAAAGGTGAATTGCAAGAACGGTGAATGCGGTAAAAAATTTCCAGTAATCCCTTTCTCCCCCTTTTATAACCGCACAATCTATACTGCTCTTCGAGAAGTTTCACACTGCAGGTTCGGCTTCCGTCGCTGACAAGTGGGGCTGGAAAGTGAAACGGCGTACAACCGCTGAAGAAATTGACCGTTACTCCTTTCTTACAGAGGGTAACGGCTATTTGCGTCGTAACGGTCATATTGACGGCACCCCACGACGTCCACGCTTCGTAACCGCCCGCTCGACGGTCACGCTCCGTAACTGCTCTCGTAGCACTTATGCTCCGAAGCCATGCTGCTCCAGGGAGTTTTCCTCATTATGCCAAAATTCGGAGATGGACGTTTTAAAAATATTGGGTTTAATATTCTGGGCTAAATCATAAGTATCCTCGCATTCCTTTTAAGTCTCAGAAACTAAAAATGTTCCTTTCGTATATTGCCTTCTTTCTAAAAAAATAGATTATCTACAGAGAGGCATATCCGAGGGGCTACTGTTGGGGGAAATTACTTCATTTCCGCGACTTAAAGGTTGACCCTCCGAAGGCTCTAAGGAAGTCCCGAAGATGGTCGACTAATGCTCGAAGATACGTCAGCGTGGTCGAAGGGTGCCACGATGCGAAGTCTCGGAGGACCCTTCGAAAGGAGAAAGGAAGCTTCGAAGCAGGACGACGTGACTGATTGGATGCCCTGCTTATCCATCTACCCTGCAGCACTTTACCACGTATAACCTCGTTTATAATACTGAGGGTCATTTGTAAAATAAGGGTAAATAGGTCTATTCCTTTAGCTTTTCTCCCTATAAATACCCCCCTTTGTACCTTGTAAGAAGGATCCAGAACCAGTGATTCAAACACATACATTCGGACCTCTTGAGTTGTTATCCTTACGGAGGCTCAAGTTTGTCCTAAAGACACAAACCTCTTGTTTGTTTGTTCTTAACTACTGAGAACCTGTTGGTGTAACTTTTACGCCAACAAGTGGCGAAGAAGATGAAGACAGCAGGCATTCGATACGGAGAACTCTCCGGACAAGTGGCTGTTGTTGGCCTACTTCGCCACTACGAAGATCTAGGCCGATCGATAACTCCGAGCGTAGGAGAGGGCCCAATTACCTTCGACGACGAGAGGCTTCTGACTCCTTTCGAAGGTGTGGCCGCTGCCTGGCGAGCCTTCCAGACTTCATGGAGAGCCGAAGGTCGCTCTGCGATCAAGGCCTGGATCGACGAAGGACAACGCCAGAAACAAGCTCTGACCCAAGCTTCAAGCAGTCAGCCTCCTCCGAACCCGCAGGTTTAGAAATACCTTAGGATTTTTGGCTATGTAAAGCTTTATGCTTATGAACATTTATCAATGAAAATTTGTTTATCATATTTTTAGGCTTTGTCTCATACGGAAGATATCGAAGTGTTAGACATTAACGATGAACTTCGCTCATTATGGACCACCTTCGATCTTCTAAAAGCTTATAAGCGCCCCCGATTTTTAGTTCCTTGAGATAGCTCCGGTGTAATTGTGCCCGAAGTAAGCAAAGATATACTATCTTATATTAAAGAGGAAGAAAAAGAGGTTAACTTGAACACTTCGTCTTCTGAAGACGTTATATGGTCTGAAGACGAAGATGAAGTTCGAAGTAAAAAACCTGAAGAACTTGGAAGCTGGGAAAGGAGCCCCGAACGGCTTCAAACTTGGGCCGAGCTTCAACAAGAACAGAAGGACTTTAGAGCTTCGAAGGGAGGCAAGAGAGTTAAACGTAAAGTTGTTAGAACTCCCGGCGCTGGAACTAGTCGTTCCAATCCTAGCTCTAGAGATCGAAGAGGTCTTCGATTCCTTCTTGGTATAGATACCAATTTTTCATGATGTAATCTATAAACATATTCGTTCGAATAATGAATACCGATTTAAAATTGTCTCCATATTTACTAGCCCCTCTTTGGGGATAAGCAACTTCGAACTGTATTCAAAGATGGTTATGCGCAAAGAAAAACTTCGGAGTACAATTTTTTGGGGTTCGGAGCCCCTCTGCAATTTAAAGATCTTTTAAAATCTTATAAAATGTCTTCGACTATTTGTAGTCTGAAGAATGGCAACTTAGTACCCTTGTTTTTTGAAAGAAATCACTTGAGATAACTTTCAGGACACCTTAGTATCTTAAATAATTTGTCACTTTGGACTATGTTAACAGACATTCGAAGCTCATGGCTCAAACTCTGTTTTGCTTTGGCCACCTGCGGCTCTTTTTTGCGAACTCTATCAAACCAATGATTCGGAGTTTGCAATGGTCTCTTTGGACTCTTTTTACGGATGTCTACCAGCTAGGGGTGAAAGTGGTTCGGATAGTTTCCGACCGTATCCGGAAAAACGGATTCGGATTCGGATTTTTTTGATTCGGATACGGATTTTTCGGATACGGATTCGGATTCGGATATTTTTTTTCGGATACGGAAACGGATATGATATGCCTGATATCCGTCGGATTCGGATACGGATTCGGATAATCCGGATAGTTCTTATTCGGATATCCGGCCCATTAAAAATACAGGCCCACTGGCCCATTACATAATAGGCCTTTATATGGCACTATGTCATATTGGGCTGGCAGGCCCACTGCCATGGCGCCATGGCCATGGCCCAACCGCACAAGGAGTTTGAAATAAAAAATCTTCTTTATTTTTTTTAAAAAAATATTTTTTAAAAAAAATAAAGAATATTTTTTAAAATATATATATATATATTTAAAAATGGGATAAATTTCTATAAATTTAAACAGACAAAATTTTTAATAAATAAAAAATATTTTTTTTAGTTCTTTCAATTTAAATTTTAGAAACACAATGAATTAATGAAAAATAGCAAACTTTGTCAAAATAATTTTAAATTTTTATCACAGCATCTATGTATCGTATGATGATACCATGAGACGTATCGTATTTTTCAGACTTAATTTGAATTTTTAGAATTAAAATTTCATTAAGCTCTACGTTGTCCATCTAGTGTCGTAACATTTTTTAAAAAAATATCTTTCAATTTAGTGGATACTGACTTAAAATAGACTCACATGCATGAATATGATTTTTCTAGAATTTTTAGTTCATTATTTCATGCACTTGTAGTTTAAATTTGATAAATTTCAATATAAATCAAAGAAACATACATAATGAATTAAAAATAGCAAACTTATGTATAAAAATGTGAATTTTTTTTATAAGATTAGATATGTTGTATTTTAATCATAGAAAAAAAAAATCAAATTTAAACAAAGATATAACTATTGATTTGCTTTTAAACCTATCACATTCTTCTTAACATTCTAACTCATTACTCTCAAATCTCCATCTTTCTTAACATCGTAGATGCAAACTTTGTCAAAATAATTTTAAATTTTTATCACAGCATCTTTGTATCGTATGATGATACCATGAGACGTATCGTATTTTTCAGACTTAATTTGAATATTTTAGAATTAAAATTTCATTAAGCTCCACGTTGTCCATCTAGTGTCGTAACATTTTTTTAAAACAATATCTTTCAATTTAGTGGATACTGACTTAAAATAGACTCACATGCATGAATATGATTTTTCTAGAATTTTTAGTTCATTATTTCATGCACTTGTAGTTCAAATTTGACAAATTTCAATATAAATCAAAGAAACATACATAATGAATTAAAAATAGCAAACTTATGTATAAAAATGTGAAATTTTTTTATAAGATTAGATATGATATATTTTAATCATAGAAAAAATTAAGTTTAAACGAAGATTTAACTATTGATTTGCTTTTAAACCTAACACATTTCTTCTTAACATTCTAATTCATTACTCTCAAATCTCCATCTTTCTTAACATCATACATGAAAACTTTGTCAAAATAATTTTAATTTTTTATCACAGCATCTATGTATCGTATTATGATACCATGAGACGTCTCGTATTTTTCATAATTTATTTGAATTTTTTAGAATTAAAATTTCATTAAGCTCTATGTTGTCCATCGAGTGTCGTAACAATTTTTTTAAAAAATATCTTTCAATTTAGTGGATACTGACTTAAAATAGACTCAAATTCATGAATATAATTTTTTTACAATTTTTGGTTCATTATTTCATGCACTTGTAGTTCAAATTTGACAAATTTCAATATAAATCAAAGAAACATACATAATGAATTAAAAATAGCAAACTTATGCATAAAAATGTGAAATTTTTTTATGATATTATATATGTTGTATTTTGATATTAGAAAAAAAAATTCAACTTTAAACGATCATTTATATTTCAAATTTACAATTTTAAACTTTATCTCTCTCACTCCAAAAATAAGTAAATAGTCAACTTTGACTAAAATTCTATCAACCCTAATTTTTCTTTCTCTCTCTCGATCTCTCCTACTCCTGTCACCTCTCTCTCCCCGTTCGTGATGATTTATATGATGATAACTATTATTTGTTATTTGTCTATTGTGATCGTGAATAAATAAATACATTATTGATATTCGGTAAGTATTCGTAACCGTATTCGTATTCGATTCGTATCCGCTCCGTATTCGTATTCGATGATATCCGACTCCGTATCCGTATCCGGATTATCCGAATCCGAATTCGAATCCGAAAAAATATATGAAAAAGGATATGATATTAGTGATATCCGTCCGTATCCGATCCGTTTTCATCCCTACTACCAGCCAATGGCTTGGACTCCGCATATTTTGGCCACCTTCGGCTCTTTTTATGGAAGTCTACTAGCCAATGGCTTGGACTCCGCATATTTTGGCCACCTTCGGCTCTTTTTACGGAAGTCTACCAGCCAATGGCTTGGACTCCGCATATTTTGGCCACCTTCGGCTCTTTTTACGGAAGTCTACCAGCCAATGGCTTGGACTCCGCATATTTTGGCCACCTTCGGCTCTTTTTACGGAAGTCTACCAGCCAATGGCTTGGACTCCGTATGATGTGGTTTTGGGCTCTTTTACGGATGCCTACAAGCCGGTGGCTTGGACTCCGGATTATGTCAGCCCCCACGTCGGAAGCTTCGAACCAATGATTCGAAGTCCGAAAATATGATTCAGCTTTATGACACTTCCCTCTCAGTCAACCCCGCGGTTCTAGTGCGTCCACTTGGAAGCTGGAGGTTTATGAGGGGAAGGCACTATCTGGACCATATGCTTTATTAATTCAGAAGATGATTACAAGTGATTTACAAGAAGCCCTTATGCGAAGTATCGCTTTAGGTGCTCCGCATGCCAAGTATGTGCTAACTCTTCACCTTCTAAATTGGCTAATTTAAAAGAGCTAGGGCGTCCTGAACGGACAATTAAATATGGACCTTCCCATTTATTTCCTAATTTCCCTGGCGCTATAATGCTTCGTAGAACAAGATGACCCGGTCTAAGTTCATTGATCTTAACCTTCGGGTCAAACCAAGCCTTCGTCTACTGGTGATACTTTGATAAATTTGCTACAGCTCGAAGTCTTGTTTCTTCTGATAAATCTAGCGAAACTTGTCTTTCTTCTTCAATCTCCAGTTCAGTGCTGCGAAGTGATCCTCCTTTGAGCTCCGTTGGAGTCATAGCTTCATCTCCGAATAGTAATCTGAATGGAGTAAAACATGTGGACCTTGTTTGCGTAGTTCGAATGGACCATAAAATCTTCGGAAGCTCTTCGGTCCACAGTTCTTTTGCTAATCCTACTATCCTTCGATTTAGCCCTGACAAAATATTTCCATTGGCTCTTTCGACAGCTCCATTAGACTGAGGATGTCTCACCACAGCAAAACATAACTGAATGCCTAGATCTTTGCAAAACTTCCTGAAAGGTTCTGCATCGAGCTGTGTTCCATTATCAACTGTGAGTTGTCTAGGCACTCCGAACCGGCAAATGATATTCTTCCAAAAGAATTTCTGTACATTGTTCGAAGTGATAGCTGTTAAGGGCTCTGCTTCTACCCATTTAGAAAAATATTCAATAGCTACCACTGCGAACTTTAGATTTCCCTTGGCTACTGGAAAGGGACCAATTAAATCCATACCCCATCTGGCCATAGGCCATACCGGAGCAATAACTTGAAGAGCTGTTGGTGGGCGATGACTTCGTCGACCCATCCACTGACATCCTTGACAAGTGCGGACTAAGCTCTCCGCATCAGCTGTTATTGTAGGCCAATAAAGCCCCTGGCGAAGTGTTTTTCCTGCCAAAGCTCGAGGGGCTAAATGGCTACCGCAAAGGCTGTCATGAATTTCTCGAAGAATTTCTTGACCTTCGGCCTGAGATATACATCGGAGTAAAGGGGAACATACTCCTGCCTTGTATAAAATACCGTTGATTATTTGATAATTTCTAGCCCTGAGTTTCAATCTTGAAAGTTGTGGCTCTTCAGGCAAATTTGTTCCTCCTTGTAAAAGTTTCATGATTGAATTTTTCCAACCTGCACTTGGAATGCAAAGAATCTCTGCAGAGGAAATTTGTGGCACCGAAGGTGTACTGAGCTCTTCATAGAAAGCTTCTTCTGGTACATCCACAGCTCCGGCTGCAGCTTTTGCTAAGATGTCCGCTTGCACATTTTCTGCTCTTGGTATACTCCGAATGGAAATACCCTTGAAGTGTGCTTCGATCTTACGGATTTCTTCGAAGTACTTTGCAAGCTGTGGATGCCGAACCTGAAAACTTTTATCTACGTGCCCTGCTACTATTTGAGAGTCTATCTTTATAACAACTCTTGTAGCCCCTAGAGCACGTGCTTTTCGGAGTCCCAATAAAATCCCTTCATACTCCGCTATATTATTGGTAGACTTAAAGTTGAGTCTTGCGGAGTACATTGCTCTTTGCCCTGAAGACGAAATTAATACTGCTCCAATGCCTGCTCCGGATGCTTGGAAATCCCCATCAGAATAAACAGTCCAAACTCCGTCACTTGACTTCTCCAGAACCAAAGTTGCAGGTGGAGTCCATTCTGCTACAAAATCTGCTAAGACTTGCGATTTGATTGTTGTCCTTGCCAGAAAAGATATGCCGAAGGGTGCTAGCTCAACTGCCCACTTCCCAATCCTTCCAGTGGAATCCTTACTTCGGAGCATATCTCCCAAAGGATACGAAGTTGGTACGATTATATTGTGAGCCAAAAAATAATGTCTTAATTTCCTCGAAGCCATTATCAGAGCATAAACGAACTTTTCAAGTTCGGAGTATCTTGTTTTCGCTCCTGATAATGCTTCGGACACAAAATAAACAGGATTTTGTATCAACTTCCCATTGAAATCCACTTCTCTGACAAGGACTGCACTGACAGCAGAACCTGTAGCTGCAAGGTAAAGGAGTAGGGTTTCGTCCGCAGTAGGCACCGTGAGTGTAGCGAGATTACTGAGATACTCTTTAATATCTTCGAAGCTTTTTGACACTCCGATGTCCATGCAAAATCTTCGGACCATTTCAATGCTTTAAATATAGGCAAGCTTCTCTCCGCAGACCTTGATAAAAACCTGCTAAGTGCTGCCAGACGCCCAGTCAGCTTTTGCACTTGCTTTAAACTTTCTGGAGGAGCCATCTTTTGTAGCGCAGTTATTTGCGTAGGGCTAGCTTCAATCCCCCTGCTTGAAACTAAATACCCTAACAATTTTCCGGCCTTAGCTCCGAAGATACACTTTTCGGGGTTAAGACGGATCCCACATGCCCGAAGGCTATTAAATGTTTCTGCTAAGTCTAGGCTATGTTGGTGCTTTAAAACACTCTTTATTACAATATCATCCATATAGCCCTCCACATTGCGACCTAATTGATGACCTAGAGCCTTAGCAACTAACCTCGAAAAAGTAGCCCCGGCATTTCTTAAGCCAAAAGGCATTCTTACATAATAAAAGACTCCTGAAGGAGTTACGAAGCTTGTCTTTATCTCATCTTCGCGCTTCAACCATATTTGATGATAACCAGAATACGCGTCGAGAAAGCTTAATAACTCTGAACCTGCGGTGGAGTCGACCAATTGATCAATTCGGGGCATGGGGTAGGGGTCACGAGGGCATGCTTTATTCAAGGATGTGAAATCAATGCACATGCGCCACTTCCCGGAAGATTTCTTTTTGACGAAGACTGGGTTGGCTAACCATTATGTGTGAGCCACTTCTCTGATAATCCCAGCCTTCAACAATTTCTCAACTTCGTCCTTCGCTAGAACAACTCTTTCTGCAGACATTTTTTGGAGTCCTTGCCGAACAGGTCGGGCCTTCGGGTTTACGAGCAAACTATGTTCAATGATATCCCGATTGACTCCGATGATATCTTCGTCAGACCAAGCGAAGACATCTAAATTCTCTTCCACCACCTTTTCCAAGGAGGTTGCAACTTCTGGGGATAAATCTTTACCAAATTGAAATGTATATTCTTTACCATCTTTGATAATAACCTTCGCTGCAATCTCTCCTTCAGGACTTGGTCTTGGGAAGGATTTCTTCGAAGCTTCGGAAGGGGTTGAAAAATTTTCTTGATTATCTTGCACATTGTTTACTTGTCTTGGATCAAGAGGGGGGCCATGACCATATTCCGCTCTCCGGGCGATAGCTTGATCTCCGAAGACAGTTAGGACTCCTGCTTGTGTGGGCATCTTCATGCACAAATAATTGTGATGCGCCACAGCTTCGAACTGGTTTAGCATGCCTCTTCCAAAGATGACGTTGTAGGCATATGGGGCATCTACAACATCGAAAATTACTTCCTCAGTTCGGGCCAACAAACCTTCTCCGAAGGTAACTTCCAGGCCTATTTGGCCGAGTGCATCAAGCGGAGGTCCTGCGAAGCCTTGCAACGGACGAGCCGCTGGAAGAAGGTGCTTTCTGGAGATGCACAATTGATCGAAGGCTTGAACAAAAATAATGTCTGCTGAGCTACCTCCATCAATCAACACTTTTCGAACTTCAGTGCCCGCAATATCAGCAGTAATAACAAGTGGGTCTGCATGCGGGAATTTAATGTCAGCTGCATCCTCCGCAGAAAAAGATATCGGTACATGAGACCATTCCGGCATAGCAGCTGCAGATGACGAAGTCCCAATGTGGCCCACCTCTCTAACATAGTCTCTTCTCTGTCTTTTCGACATGCTTCCGAGGGTACCTCCTCCGGAGATGGGGAGGACTACTCTTTTCCCTCGGTCTTGCCATTCCTCTTACTTCGGAGGTGGCATAACATTGGTCACTGGAGGGCGTCTTGTGGCTTCGGATTTTTCTATCTGCGCCACAGCCTGGACCGGCTCCGGGCGCGCTTGAGCTGGAACTCGGTCGGTAGTACCTCGACCCGAAGTTCTTTCTAGATATTCTCCTCTTAGAGTGAGTATAGCCTTGCAAGTATCAGTTGCATGGCTTCGATTTTCACCATGAATGCAGCAGAAAAGGGGCTGGCTTTTGCCAGCCGTTTTCCCTGGTGGCCTCCAGCTGCTGACCTTGTTCCCCGAAGGCTGTGGAGCTCTCTGTGTGAACTTTTGCGAGGGTGCAATGTTCAAGACCTCAGAACGAGGATGCTTCTGCCCCCTTCTCCGATCATGTTGAACTTCGAAAACTGGTTCTTGCGGCTGTGCCGAAGATTTTACTTCTACTTTTACTTCTTGCAATATGGATGGAGTAGCTGCAGTTCTTCGAAGCCAACCTTCTTCCAAACTTGCATACTCCTCAAAGTATGACATCAGCTGAGAAACCGAGGATATGCTTTTCCGATGAAGCTTATCCAGGAGGCCTTGATGAGTGACACCTTCCCGAGCTGCATCAACTACCGAAGATGTAGACAACCCTCGGATCTGCGACTTCGTATGAGCGAAGCGCTTAAAATATTGCCTCAATGTCTCTCCAGGGAGTTGCTTCACCTGGAAAAGGCTTCCCGTTGACATTGGAGGCACGAAGGTGCCTTGAAAATTGCTTACGAACTTCTTTTTCAGCTGCCCCCATGAATTAATTGATCCTGGCTTCAAAGACCAGAACCACCTTAATGCCACTCCTTGAAGAGCTAAAGGGAAGCATTTTGCCATGGTATCTCGGACTCCTCCACTAGCTTCAATTGCTAGGGCATAAGAACGGACAAACTCTCCAAGATCTTCATCTCCAGCATACTTACAGAGCTTCGAAGTCTTAAACTTCGGGTCGAAGCGAACTTTTTGTAGCTCAGGATGCAGCGGAGATTCAGTATCGAAGGATGCGTTCTCCGGGGCTTCGGGATAAATGGGTTCGTCATCTTCGGGCACTTCTGGAATAGTTGGGACGGCTTGAGAGCGAAGCCTGTTCGCGGCTTCTTGCCGCCATCTTGCTACTTCAGCTTGGAGGCTGGCCATTTGAGTGGTCATATCTCCAAGATTGTCTTCATCTCCTCCGGAAGGGTCTTCCGGGTCTTGAGAACCAAGGGGATCAGTTCGAAGTGGGATTGAAGGTGGAAGAGGGACTCCGGGTGGTCGAAGTATAGAAGGAGTTGGCGGAGGAACTCCGTATGTTCGAGGGATGGAAACTCCTTCCGGAGTTTGAGGTGGAGGGAATGTCGAAGGCCCTCCGATCTCAACCATGTCGGATGGTGCCTCTCCGGAGATCCGAGAGGACCTCCGAACAGGGTTACGAGGTGTACTCCGCTTAGGAGGCATGATGTAAGAAATTGGTAGAGAACGAAGTTTTTTGGACTAGGTTGCCCACGGACGGCGCCAACTGTTGGCGTAAAAGATTACGCTAACATGTTTCTGTAGATTAAAAACTGACAAACGAAGTGTTTGCGAAGTGAATTGTTCTAAGCCTCCGAAAGGATAACAACTTAGAATAGTTCGAATGTGTGTATTGAATAACTTGTATTCGGTCCCTATTACAGGGTGAAATGGGGGGTATTTATAGGCCCAAATATTAAGGAAAAGACCTATTTACCCCTCTATTACAACCGACATAGTGGATACTATTCGGTACTCTTGATAGGGCTAAAATGGTAAAAGACTAATCTAATAAGAAAAAAGATAAATCTTCCATCTTAGCTAGCAGAAAAGATCTCAAAGAGCCTTGTTCGAAGATATACTCCGAACCAAGGCCCATCTTCATACTTCGAGCTTGACTTAGGACATCTTCGAAGATGGATGTCTGGAAACCTTCGAATCTATTATCTGCCTTTGTGCTGTTACGGCAATAACCCTGAGGATGGAATATTTTCCCCCAACAGGGTTGGAAGTGAAACCCATTTTTGACAAGAAGGCGTCCAGAAAAACTGCAGCTTTGTCCTCCAGGGAGAGAGCAGATGAACCATCCGAGAGAACCACCGAAGAAATGGTATTGCGACGGTGTCGTTCTGTCGTTGTTGCATGGAAGAACTTACTATTTTCATCGCCCAACTGGGTCCAACGAATAGTGTACCTCTGTTTCCAGTAAATTTGCTTTAGTTCCAACATGGAGTTAATACGACGCTTGATCAGTGCTCGAAAATTGAACTCCAAGATAGAGAGCTGCCTAAATTCTTCAAAGGAGTCTAGAGCTGCCAGAATCACCGAACAAGCTTCCAGAGAGGTTTTAAAGGAACTGTGACGCCTCCCCCAGGCCCGAAGTCGTCTCTAGAGGTTAGAGAATTTATGGGCAAGAGCCCTTGTTGGGTCAATTTGACGGGGGAATTGTTCTAGCAATCATTTACAACCGCCAAAAACCAGGGAGAGAAAGCCAGAAATTCTCGAACCGGAAAATATTGGATCGTGGGATAGTTGTACCAATTAAAATGCGACACGGGATGTGATCAGAAGTAAACCTTTCCAACGGAGTGAAGCTGGTGTTATGATAGCAAGTAATCCAATTAGCTGAGGTGAAACACCAGTCTAGTTGTACCAAAAGGGGGTCTTGTTGCATATTGCTCCAAGTATATTGACGCCCGGATAAAGGGATCTCAAGAAGACCTTGCTTATTGATACAGTCATTGAAGGTTTGCATGTCCAAGAAATTGTCCCCCGATTTATTCCTGCTCTCAGCATATCTATAGAAATTGAAATCACCCAAGAACATCCAAAATTCCGTGGGCCCAATATTAACATTAGCAAACCAATTGATAAATGCTGACCTGTCCGGCCCACGGCAGGGACCATAGATAGCCGAAAGAAACCAGAGCTGACCGTTGATCATAGACGAGAGGCAGATTGTTAGTTGAAAGGTGTCCATAGAAATTACATGGCCTGAAAATCTAGTGCCAATCCAGCCCACCAAGATTCCACCCGCTGAACCTCCAGAGGGGGAGTAGGCGAACTGGTCAAAACGCTTAGGGGCGATGCTGCGAATCACAGAGTGGTCAATGAAGTCTAACTTGGTCTCTTGGAGACAATAGAAAGATAATGATTTATCCAGAAGGATATTTTTGACTGCTCGACGTCTCATTTGGGAGTTGAGACCACGGACATTCCAATTCAGAATGATCCAATCACTAAAACGACCCATAGGCAGGCAAAGCAAAGCAGTAGACGGACTCGAGGTAGAACCTTAAGTCAGAAAGTAAGAAACAACAGTCAAGTGAGCTAGAAAGACCAGAGATCCAGCTAATAGCGAGCTGCATTACAAAATCAGCTAACGACAAACTAGTACTAAACATAGTTAATAGGGCAGCATGAAAAACATAAAGTGAGAAGCAGTAGGTGAAGTTCTTGCAAGCGTTGTGGAGATTGTGAAGGCTAAGAGATGGAGTGGACAAAAGGACCCAACTAGCGGCCCAAACTTTACTCATCATCAGGTTTATTGGTATCAGGCACCGAGGAGGAAACCAGCTGCAGGTCAGCGTTGGGCTTGGTGGAGAGCAGATCCTCGGTTACCAGTTCCGCAGGGAGTCCACATAAGTGCACAGCTGCATGCTGGATTTGGCCCAGTGAAAGTGGCACATGTTCCACGCCAGCCTTGGAGGCAGAAATGAAATCTTTCAGACTAGGCTCAGCTGGGAGTAGCAGCACTTCCTTGCCCTTGCCTTTACCTTCAGTAATCTTCATGGTAGTGTCAGAAAAACGGCGGGAGCATTCCCCAGTCTTGAAGCCCTTAAGCTTGTTCCGAATACGCACACTTCGTCGGAGACCAGTCACAGCAGTAGGTTGCACCGCTGTTGATTTTAGACAGTTGTTTCCCTGTTTCTTAAACCTCAGTCGCTGATAAACAATTGTAACCTCATGTATGGGTGGACGGGCAATCTCCACATTATTCGGAGCAGCAACCTCATGGCTTTCCTCAGTGACTGTATTGACTGCACCAACCCCCTGTGCAACTTGAGACAAATCTGGGGTAAAGATAGCCAACTCCGGAGCTAATTGTTGGGCATTTGATAACGTAGCCGAGGTGCTTTGGCTAGGGTTGGAGATACCAGAAGCTACCACACTGATCTCATGATGCTGTTGTTCCTGATGGGGCAGCTCAGGCTCAGGAGGCTGAGCCAGCCAATCACCCCATCCCCCTTCATCAAGCTCCAGATCATTATCCATCTGCCCTTGTTCTCCCTGGCCAAAAACAGGAGGGTGAAAGTGATTGAAAGCATTCGGATTGGCCATTTGGTCGTCCACCCACTGCTACACCCAGGCTGGTTCACTAGGGAAGACCTGGCCATTGAAGGGATGGGGGTTGCCACCATCCGGAGGAAGGTCTTCTTCATCAGCTGGGATTGGATCAGCAAACTCATTGTTCAGCAGATATACTGGAAAGGTCCAGGAGCGACCTTCACCATCCATTACACGAGAGCACTTAATTGTAATACTCCTAGGAATATCCAGAGAAGAGGCAAAAAGAACTTTCAATAGCACTCTGGAAAAGCTAGGATCTTCGGAATTCCAATAAACTAATCTTCCAAAAGTGGCCACCACTTGATGCAGGAAGTGCAATTCTTTGAAATCAAGTGGGTATGCAAGAAACATTACCCAGCCAATACGGGAAGCTGGGGAGTTTCTGTGATTCTCCGCTTCATCATGTCTCACAAACCTAACCAACCGCTCCCCAATCCAAAACGGTCCCGACGCAACCAGCCAATCACGTTGAAACAGATCACCCAACTGGAAGATACCCACCCCTAAGGGATAAATGTTGTATCTAATGACATTTTGACGTAGCACATGAATGATATGGTGGTGTACTAAGTGAAGAAACTCTAGCTTTTCCATCTGATCCAAATGCTCATCACAGGTAGCAATAGCTAAATCTTCATTCTTTTTGATGTACTGACCTGACACTGTGACATTGCTGCGGATGCGTCGATGCTGACCACCTCCATCATTGAGGAGGCCTCCACGAGGAAGGAAAGGAAAAGGATCCACAGGGAAGTTCTTGCTCACTTTATACCCTTTTCCACTGTGTTCACAGTGAAAATGGTGTGATGGAAAATAGATATAAAATAACCAAAATGGTGGCCGCATAATTCTGTGGAGCATGTTAATCCTGGCGTGCATAGTAGTTGGCTAATTTTCTGCATTTAGCTTGTTTTGCGGCATGCGCACCTGCTGTTACGTGCCATGATCGTTTTCCCTTCATTCTAGCTGTTTAGTTAGATCACCGTGCGATGTGGATTGCATGAGTGTATGCATGGCAAGTTGGACGAGTGGACGTGGGATGGCACGACCTTGAAACTCAGACAGCTCTCATGTTTCTGTTAGCTGCTTGAAATAAAGGAAGAAGAAAACCACTGAAAAGCTGCTAAGTCGTTCAGCAGCACAAAACGTTGTTCTCGTTCGTTCTCCCGAGTGTGTGTGTTGTTGATACATCACCAGAATTTCTGACAATTGGTATCAGAGCCTCGTTCTTGAGGTGTCTGGTGATCCATGGCTGGCAGTGATGACAATGGGGATGGTGCGGCAGCTACGGGCAATGGATCCAGAACGGAATCTCCCACGCGCTCATAGCCAAGGCGCACACGGAGCCGGGGGCGCAACGTAGTGAGGCGAGGCGGCAATGATATCGTCGTCCACGAGCGTGTGATCCGGGAGAGCGGCGGTGGTAGCCACATCGTCTACTCCACACTGACGCCCACAAATTATATTGAGTGGGCGTTGGTGATGAAGATCAATCTGCGGGCACAAGGTCTCTGGGAGGCGGTGTCCGGGGAGGGCGAACCAACCGAACGCGAGGACATGGCAGCGCTCGCGGCGCTGCTGCGAGCTGTACCAGCGGAGATGGTAGCAGTTCTTGCGGTCAAGGAGTCAGCTCATCAGGCCTGGGAGGTGATCAGGGTGATGAGGATGGGAGTGAATCGTGCCCGTGAGGCGACGGCACAGAGGCTGCGAAAAGAGTTTGAGCAGATTGCATTTAAGGACGGGGAATCACTCGATTCTTTCGGCCTTAGGATCACAAATCTTGCAAATAATCTTCGTTCACTGGGTGACACCGTAGCTAAAGTGAAGATCGTACAGAAGTTCCTTCGAGAAGTCCCTGCTCAGTACGTACAGATTGCGTGCTCAATTGAAACGCTCCTCGACTTGAATGGCGTGTCGGTAGAGGAGCTAATTGGGCGCCTGCGCTCCGCGTCGGAGAGGTGCTCGATCGGGGAATCAGCAGGCACGGGAAGCCAATTGCTTCTCACGGAGGAGGAGTGGATGGCGAGAGGAAGGAAGAAGGAGCAGGGGCAAGGCTCTGGCTCAAACAGCGGTGGAGGCAAGGGTAACAGCCGTGGCAAGCAGAAGAATCGAGGAAACGACTGTCGCGGCTCAAACGGTGACAAGGACATGACTCAAGTGAAGTGCTACAACTGCAACAAGTTCGCATGGCACATTGCTCGCAACTGTCCGGAGCCACGACGTGAGAGAAAGGGGCACCAAAAGCAGGTCCATCAGGCCACGGTAGAGGAGGTCAAGGAGCCCGCACTGCACTTTGCACAGGCCTGCATTCTCAGTGACGATGATGATCCGACATTCTTGATGGCACTTCTAGAAGACAGGAAGCAATTCCCGTTCATGTCAGAAGAGATCAGGGCGACGGAACACATCAACCTCGATGAAGGACAAGTGTACCTCGCGAAGGAGGAGCTGGGCGATGATACATGGGTGTTGGACACTGGTGCTAGCAACCACATGACAGGGCTTCGCTCTGTCTTCGCCGAACTTGACACTGCCATTGGCGGGACAGTGAAGTTTGGCGATGGCTCGATCGTGGAGGTCAGAGGGCGAGGGACAATCCTCTTCACCGGAGGAAATGGTGAGCACCGCGTCCTCAGCGACGTCTATTACATCCCTCGACTCAGAAGCAATATCGTGAGCCTCGGACAGCTGGACGACAATGGGTGCCAAATCATGATACGCCATGGCACCCTGAAGATGCACGATCGACATGGTCGCCTCCTCGCTAAGGTAACCAGGGCACGGAATCGCCTATACATGGTGAAGCTTAACATAAATACCCCTGTATGCTTGTCGGCACACCATGAAGATGAAGCCTGGAGGTGGCACGCACGTTATGGCCACCTCAACTTTGATGCGATGCGGAGGCTCGCACGGAATGGGATGGTGCGAGGGTTGCCACCTATTGATCATGTAGATCAAATATGTGAAGGTTGCCTAGTTGGGAAGCAGAGGCGCGCTCCATTCCCCCAGCAGGCAAAGAGAAGAGCTGAAGGTCTGCTGGACTTGGTGCATGGGGACCTTTGTGGCCCTATTTCACCTGCGACGCCAAGCGGGAGACGCTACTTCCTGCTGCTTGTTGATGACCACAGCCGCTATATGTGGCTCACACTGCTGACGACCAAGGATCAAGCTGTCACTGCTATAAAACGCTTTCGTGCAGGGGCTGAAGTGGAGACAGGGCGGAAGCTACGGCTGCTGCGAACTGATCGCGGTGGTGAGTTCACAGTGGCCACATTCGCTGCGTACTGTGCCGATGAAGGCATCGGACGTCAATTGACTGCGCCATACTCACCGCAGCAGAACGGAGTTGTTGAACGGCGTAACCAGACAATTGTTTCTACTGCACGCAGCATCATGAAATCAAAGGGAGTACCTGCGAAGTTCTGGGGAGAAGTAGTGAACGCTGCGGTATATCTCCTGAATCGATCTCCAACGAAAAGTGTTGAAGGCAAAACCCCATTTGAGGTTTGGCACGGTTATAAGCCTGATGTGAGCTACCTCCGTATATTCGGTTGTGTGACACACGTAAAGATCACAAAGCCTAATCCGATGAAGCTAGATGATCGCAGCTCTCCGATGGTGTTTTTTGGGTATGAACCTGGCACGGCGGCGTACCGTGTCTACGATCCTGTCAAGAATCACGTGCATGTTACGCGTGATGTTATCTTCGATGAAGCTGCTCGCTGGGATTGGGAGAAGACTGGAGTAGCTGCTGACGGACTCCCGTTCCATGTTGAATTCCTCTCCCACCCCGTCACCAACAGTTCAGGTGACAATGTTGTGATGCAGGAAGGCCAAGTGAGACGTGAGGATGTTGAAGAAAGTGCACCTGAGACACCTGAGAAACCGAGGATATGCTTTTCCGATGAAGCTTATCCAGGAGGCCTTGATGAGTGACACCTTCCCGAGCTGCATCAACTACCGAAGATGTAGACAACCCTCGGATCTACGACTTCGTATGAGCGAAGCGCTTAAAATATTGCCTCAATGTCTCTCCAGGGAGTTGCTTCACCTGGAAAAGGCTTCCTGTTGACATTGGAGGCACGAAGGTGCCTTGAAAATTGCTTACAAACTTCTTCTTCAGCTGCCCCCATGAATTAATTGATCCTGGCTTCAAAGACCAGAACCACCTTAATGCCACTCCTTGAAGAGCTAAAGGGAAGCATTTTGCCATGGTATCTCGGACTCCTCCACTAACTTCAATTGCTAGGGCATAAGAACGGACAAACTCTCCAAGATCTTCATCTCCAGCATACTTACAGAGCTTCGAAGTCTTAAACTTCGGGTCGAAGCGAACTTTTTGTAGCTCAGGATGCAGCGGAGATTCAGTATCGAAGGATGCGTTCTCCGGGGCTTCGGGATAAATGGGTTCGTCATCTTCGGACACTTCTGGAATAGTTGGGACGGCTTGAGAGCGAAGCCTGTTCGCGGCTTCTTGCCGCCATCTTGCTACTTCAGCTTGGAGGCTGGCCATTTGAGTGGCCATATCTCCAAGATTGTCTTCATCTCCTCCGAAAGGGTCTTTCGGGTCTTGAGAACCAAGGGGATCAGTTCGAAGTGGGATTGAAGGTGGAAGAGGGACTCCGGGTGGTCGAAGTATAGAAGGAGTTGGCGGAGGAACTCCGTATGTTCGAGGGATGGAAACTCCTTCCGGAGTTTGAGGTGGAGGGAATGTCGAAGGCCCTCCGACCTCAACCGTGTCGGATGGTGCCTCTCCGGAGATCCGAGAGGACCTCCGAACAGGGTTACGAGGTGTACTCCGCTTAGGAGGCATGATGTAAGAAATTGGTAGAGAACGAAGTTTTTTGGACTAGGTTCCCCACGGACGACGCCAACTGTTGGCGTAAAAGATTACGCTAACAGGTTTCTGTAGATTAAAAACTGACAAACGAAGTGTTTGCGAAGTGAATTATTCTAAGCCTCCGAAAGGATAACAACTTAGAATAGTTTGAATGTGTGTATTGAATAACTTGTATTCGGTCCCTATTACAGGGTGAAATGGGGGGTATTTATAGGCCCAAATATTAAGGAAAAGACCTATTTACCCCTCTATTACAACCGACATAGTGGATACTATTCGGTACTCTTGATAGGGCTAAAATGGTAAAAGACTAATCTAATAAGAAAAAAGATAAATCTTCCATCTTAGCTGGCAGAAAAGATCTCAAAGAGCCTTAGTTCGAAGATATACTCCGAACCAAGGCCCATCTTCATACTTCGAGCTTGACTTAGGACATCTTCGAAGATGGATGTCTGGAAACCTTCGAATCCATTATCTGCCTTTGTGCTGTTACGGCAATAACCCTGAGGATGGAATATTTTCCCCCAACAGGGTTGGAAGTGAAACCCATTTTTGACAAGAAGGCGTCCAGAAAAACTGCAGCTTTGTCCTCCAGGGAGAGAGCAGATGAACCATCCGAGAGAACCACCGAAGAAATGGTATTGCGACGGTGTCGTTCTGTCGTTGTTGCATGGAAGAACTTACTATTTTCATCGCCCAACTGGGTCCAACGAATAGTGTACCTCTGTTTCCAGTAAATTTTCTTTAGTTCCAACAGGGAGTTAATATGACGCTTGATCAGTGCTCGAAAATTGAACTCCAAGATAGAGAGCTGCCCAAATTCTTCAAAGGAGTCTAGAGCTGCCAGAATCACCGAACAAGCTTCTAGAGAGGTTTTAAAGGAACTGTGACGCCTCCCCCAGGCCTGAAGTCGTCTCTAGAGGTTAGAGAATTTATGGGCAAGAGCCCTTGTTGGGTCAATTTGACGGGGGAATTGTTCTAGCAATCATTTACAACCGCCAAAAACCAGGGAGAGAAAGCCAGAAATTCTCGAACCGGAAAATATTGGATCGTGGGATAGTTGCACCAATTAAAATGCGACACGGGATGTGATCAGAAGTAAACCTTTCCAACGGAGTGAAGCTGGTGTTATGATAGCAAGTAATCCAATTAGCTGAGGTGAAACACCAGTCTAGTTGTACCAAAAGGGGGTCTTGTTGCATATTGCTCCAAGTATATTGACGCCCGGATAAAGGGATCTCAAGAAGACCTTGCTTATTGATACAGTCATTGAAGGTTTGCATGTCCAAGAAATTGTCCCCCGATTTATTCCTGCTCTCAGCATATCTATAGAAATTGAAATCACCCAAGAACATCCAATTGTCCGTGGGCCCAATATTAACATTAGCAAACCAATTGATAAATGCTGACCTGTCCGGCCCACGGCAGGGACCATAGATAGCCGAAAGAAACCAGAGCTGACCGTTGATCATAGACGAGAGGCAGATTGTTAGTTGAAAGGTGTCCATAGAAATTACTTGGCCTGAAAATCTAGTGCCAATCCAGCCCACCAAGATTCCACCCGCTGAACCTCTAGAGGGGGAGTAGGCGAACTGGTCAAAACGCTTAGGGGCGATGCTGCGAATCACAGAGTGGTCAATGAAGTCTAACTTGGTCTCTTGGAGACAATAGAAAGATAATGATTTATCCAGAAGGATATTTTTGACTGCTCGACGTCTCATTTGGGAGTTGAGACCACGGACATTCCAATTCAGAATGATCCAATCACTAAAACGACCCATAGGCAGGCAAAGCAAAGCAGTAGACGGACTCGAGGTAGAACCTTAAGTCAGAAAGTAAGAAACAACAGTCAAGTGAGCTAGAAAGACCAGAGATCCAGCTAATAGCGAGCTGCATTACAAAATCAGCTAACGACAAACTAGTACTAAACATAGTTAATAGGGCAGCATGAAAAACATAAAGTGAGAAGCAGTAGGTGAAGTTCTTGCAAGCGTTGTGGAGATTGTGAAGGCTAAGAGATGGAGTGGACAAAAGGACCCAACTAGCGGCCCAAACTTTACTCATCATCAGGTTTATTGGTATCAAGCACCGAGGAGGAAACCAGCTGCAGGTCAGCGTTGGGCTTGGTGGAGAGCAGATCCTCGGTTACCAGTTCCGCAGGGAGTCCACATAAGTGCACAGCTGCATGCTGGATTTGGCCCAGTGAAAGTGGCACATGTTCCACGCCAGCCTTGGAGGCAGAAATGAAATCTTTCAGACTAGGCTCAGCTGGGAGTAGCAGCACTTCCTTGCCCTTGCCTTTACCTTCAGTAATCTTCATGGTAGTGTCAGAAAAACGGCGGGAGCATTCCCCAGTCTTGAAGCCCTTAAGCTTGTTCCGAATACGCACACTTCGTCGGAGACCAGTCACAGCAGTAGGTTGCACCACTGCTGATTTTAGACAGTTGTTTCCCTGTTTCTTAAACCTTCGTCGCTGATAAACAATTGTAACCTCATGTATGGGTGGACGGGCAATCTCCACATTATTCGGAGCAGCAACCTCATGGCTTTCCTCAGTGACTGTATTGACTGCACCAACCCCCTGTGCAACTTGAGACAAATCTGGGGTAAAGATAGCCAACTCCGGAGCTAATTGTTGGGCATTTGATAACGTAGCCGAGGTGCTTTGGCTAGGGTTGGAGATACCAGAAGCTGCCACACTGATCTCATCCTGCTGTTGTTCCTGCTGGGGCAGCTCAGGCTCAGGAGGCTGAGCCAGCCAACCACCCCATCCCCCTTCATCAAGCTCCAGATCATTATCCATCTGCCCTTGTTCTCCCTGGCCAAAACAGGAGGGTGAAAGTGATTGAAAGCATTCGGATTGGCCATTTGGTCGTCCACCCACTGCTACACCCAGGCTAGTTCACTAGGGAAGACCTGGACATTGAAGGGATGGGGGTTGCCACCATCCGGAGGAAGGTCTTCTTCATCAGCTGGGATTGGATCAGCAAACTCATTGTTCAGTAGATATACTGGAAAGGTCCAGGAGCGACCTTCACCATCCATTACACGAGAGCACTTAATTGTAATACTCCTAGGAATATCCAGAGAAGAGGCAAAAAGAACTTTCAATAGCACTCTGGAAAAGCTAGGATCTTCGGAATTCCAATAAACTAATCTTCCAAAAGTGGCCACCACTTGATGCAGGAAGTGCTATTCTTTGAAATCAAGTGGGTATGCAAGAAACATTACCCAACCAATACGGGAAGCTGGGTAGTTTCTGTGATTCTCCGCTTCATCATGTCTCACAAACCTAACCAGCCGCTCCCCAATCCAAAACGGTCCCGACGCAACCAGCCAATCACGTTGAAACAGATCACCCAACTGGAAGATACCCACCCCTAAGGGATAAATGTTGTATCTAATGACATTTTGACGTAGCACATGAATGATATGGTGGTGTACTAAGTGAAGAAACTCTAGCTTTTCCATCTGATCCAAATGCTCATCACAGGTAGCAATAGCTAAATCTTCATTCTTTTTGATGTACTGACCTGACACTGTGACATTGCTGCGGATGCATCGATGCTGACCACATCCATCATTGAGGAGGCCTCCACGAGGAAGGAAAGGAAAAGGATCCACAGGGAAGTTTTTGCTCACTTTATACCCTTTTCCACTGTGTTCACAGTGAAAATGGTGTGATGGAAAATAGATATAAAATAACCAAAATGGTGGCCGCATAATTCTGTGGAGCATGTTAATCCTGGCGTGCATAGTAGTTGGCTAATTTTCTGCATTTAGCTTGTTTTGCGGCATGCGCACCTGCTGTTACGTGCCATGATCGTTTTCCCTTCATTCTAGCTGTTTAGTTAGATCACCGTGCGATGTGGATTGCATGAGTGTATGCATAGCAAGCTGGACGAGTGGACGTGGGATGGCACGACCTTGAAACTCGGACAACTCTCATGTTTCTGTTAGCTGCTTGAAATAAAGGAAGAAGAAAACCACTGAAAAGCTGCTAAGTCGTTCAACAGCACAAAACGTTGTTCTCGTTCGTTCTCCCGAGTGTGTGTGTTGTTGATACATCACCAGAATTTCTGACAATTGGTATCAGAGCCTCGTTCTTGAGGTGTCTGGTGATCCATGGCTGGCAGTGATGACAATGGGGATGGTGCGGCAGCTACGGGCAATGGATCCAGAACGGAATCTCCCACGCGCTCATAGCCCAGGCGCACACGGAGCCAGGGGCGCAGCGTAGTGAGGCGGGGCGGCAATGATATCGTCGTCCACGAGCGTGTGATCCGAGAGAGCGGCGGTGGTAGCCACATCGTCTACTCCACACTGACGCCCACAAATTATATTGAGTGGGCGTTGGTGATGAAGATCAATCTGCGGGCACAAGGTCTCTGGGAGGCGGTGTCCGGGGAGGGCGAACCAACCGAACGCGAGGACATGGCAGTGCTCGCGGCGCTGCTGCGAGCTGTACCAGCGGAGATGGTAGCAGTTCTTGCGGTCAAGGAGTCGGCTCATCAGGCCTGGGAGGCGATCAGGCTGATGAGGATGGGAGTGAATCGTGCCCGTGAGGCGACGGCACAGAGGCTGCGAAAGGAGTTTGAGCAGATTGCGTTTAAGGACGGGGAATCACTCGATTCTTTCGGCCTTAGGATCACAAATCTTGCAAATAATCTTCGTTCACTGGGTGACACCGTAGCTGAAGTGAAGATCGTACAGAAGTTCCTTCGAGAAGTCCCTGCTCAGTACGCACAGATTGCATGCTCAATTGAAACGCTCCTCGACTTGAATGGCATGTCGGTAGAGGAGCTAATTGGGCGCCTGCGCTCCGCGTCAGAGAGGTGCTCGATCGGGGAATCAGCAGGCACGGGAAGCCAATTGCTTCTCACGGAGGAGGAGTGGATGGCGAGAGGAAGGAAGAAGGAGCAGGGGCAAGGCTCTGGCTCAAACGGCGGTGGAGGCAAGGGTAACAGCCGTGGCAAGCAGAAGAATCGAGGAAACGACCGTCGCGGCTCAAACGGTGACAAGGACATGACTCAAGTGAAGTGCTACAACTGCAACAAGTTCGCAGGGCACATTGCTCGCAACTGTCCGGAGCCACGACGTGAGAGAAAGGGGCAGCAAAAGCAGGTCCATCAGGCCACGGTAGAGGAGGTCAAGGAGCCCGCACTGCACTTTGCACAGGCCTGCATTCTCAGTGACGATGATGATCCGACATTCTTGATGGCACTTCTAGAAGACAGGAAGCAATTCCCGTTCATGTCAGAAGAGATCAGGGCGACGGAACACATCAACCTCGACGAAGGACAAGTGTACCTCACGAAGGAGGAGCTGGGCGATGATACATGGGTGTTGGACACTGGTGCTAGCAACCACATGACAGGGCTTCGCTCTGTCTTCACCGAACTTGACACTGCCATTAGCGGGACAGTGAAGTTTGGCGATGGCTCGATCATGGAGGTCAAAGGGCGAGGGACAATCCTCTTCACCGGAGGAAATGGTGAGCACCGCGTCCTCAGCGACGTCTATTACATCCCTCGACTCAGAAGCAATATCGTGAGCCTCGGACAGCTGGACGACAATGGGTGCCAAATCATGATACGCCATGGCACCCTGAAGATGCACGATCGACATGGTCGCCTCCTCGCTAAGGTAACCAGGGCACGGAATCGCCTATACATGGTGAAGCTTAACATAAATACCCCTGTATGCTTGTCGGCACACCATGAAGATGAAGCCTGGAGGTGGCACGCACGTTATGGCCACCTCAACTTTGATGCGATGCGGAGGCTCGCACGGAATGGGATGGTGCGAGGGTTGCCACCTATTGATCATGTAGATCAAATATGTGAAGGTTGCCTAGTTGGGAAGCAGAGGCGCGCTCCATTCCCCCAGCAGGCAAAGAGAAGAGCTGAAGGTCTGCTGGACTTGGTGCATGGGGACCTTTGTGGCCCTATTTCACCTGCGACGCCAAGCGGGAGACGCTACTTCCTGCTGCTTGTTGATGACCACAGCCGCTATATGTGGCTCACACTGCTGACGACCAAGGATCAAGCTGTCACTGCTATAAAACGCTTTCGTGCAGGGGCTGAAGTGGAGACAGGGCGGAAGCTACGGCTGCTGCGAACTGATCGCGGTGGTGAGTTCACAGTGGCCACATTCGCTGCGTACTATGCCGATGAAGGCATCGGACGTCAATTGACTGCGCCATACTCACCGCAGCAGAACGGAGTTGTTGAACGGCGTAACCAGACAATTGTTTCTACTGCACGCAGCATCATGAAATCAAAGGGAGTACTTGCGAAGTTCTGGGGAGAAGCAGTGAACGCTGCGGTATATCTCCTGAATCGATCTCCAACGAAAAGTGTTGAAGGCAAAACCCCATTTGAGGTTTGGCACGGTTATAAGCCTGATGTGAGCTACCTCCGTATATTCGGTTGTGTGACACACGTAAAGATCACAAAGCCTAATCCGATGAAGCTAGATGATCGCAGCTCTCCGATGGTGTTTTTTGGGTATGAACCTGGCACGGCGGCGTACCGTGTCTACGATCCTGTCAAGAATCGCGTGCATGTTACGCGTGATGTTATCTTCGATGAAGCTGCTCGCTGGGATTGGGAGAAGACTGGAGTAGCTACTGACGGACTCCCATTCCATGTTGAATTCCTCTCCCACCCCGTCACCAACAGTTCAGGTGACAATGTTGTGATGCAGGAAGGCCAAGTGAGACGTGAGGATGTTGAAGAAAGTGCACCTGAGACACCTGATAAAGGCGCAACACCCTCTCCAATCCCTTCTCTGGTGAGGGGTACACCACTCTCGGCTGCCATGACAGGCTCAGGTGGTGTAGTGATGAGCGGGGGACCACTTCAAGCTTCAGATGTTTCATCATCCACGGCTGGTGCTACGGAGGACGGGGGTGACGCACCATCAAACTCACCACCGCATCATAGGATGGTCACGCGTGCACGCGACGGCATCGTCAAGCCAAACCCCCACTATCATGACTATGTCATGAACGCTGATGGGGGAGAGCACACTGATACCGTGTGTCATGTTGCAGCAGAGGAGCCGCCAAGTGTAGATGCAGCATTTAGTGAAGCGTGCTGGAGGAATGCCATGAACCAGGAAATGGAGTCTATTTGGAACAACAGAACATGGGAGCTTGCAACGCTTCCATCCGGTCACAGGGCCATCGGACTCAAATGGGTGTTCAAGGTAAAAAAGGACCCTGCAGGCAACATCTTGAAGCACAAAGCTCGCCTCGTCGCGAAGGGATACGCTCAACGTCAAGGGGTGGACTTCGACGAGGTATTCGCGCCAGTAGCACGCATGGAAACCATGCGGCTGCTACTGGCACTTGCCGCGCATTATGATTGGGAGGTGCATCATATGGACGTGAAATCGGCATTTCTCAATGGCGAGCTTATGGAAGAAGTCTACGTGCACCAGCCACCTGGTTTCATCGACCCCGACAATGAGCAAATGGTGTTTCGGTTGCGCAAGGCCCTGTATGGACTTAGGCAGGCGCCGCGCGCATGGAACGCTAAGCTGGATGCTTCACTTGCTTTACTTGGTTTCAGACGCAGCCCACTTGAGCATGCAGTGTACCGGAGGAGCAGCGAGGATACCACGTTGATTGTCGGGGTTTACGTTGATGATCTCATCGTTACCGGCACGAGAAGTGAAGACATCGCCATGTTCAAGGCTGAAATGCACAAGCTATTCGACATGAGTGACCTCGGTCTCCTGAGTTACTATCTGGGCATTGAGGTGAAACAGGGAGGCAGCATGATCACGCTCGCTCAGAGGGCGTACGCCAACAAAGTTCTCGAGATGGGAGGAATGAAGGAATGCAACGCCTGTCACACGCCGATGGAGTGTCGGTTGAAGCTGAGCAAGGCAGGAACTGGAGTTAGCGTTGATGCCACAAGCTATAGGAGCATTGTTGGTAGTCTACGTTACTTGTGCAACACCAGGCCAGACATTTCACATGCAGTTGGTTTGGTGAGCAGATACATGGAGGCTCCTACTACGTCGCACTGGGCTGCTGTGAAGCAAATACTGCGCTATGTAAAGGGCACACTGGGACACGGCTGTTGCTACAAGAAGGGCTCTATCGGTGAGCCTACACTATTGGGGTACAGTGATAGTGATCACGCTGGAGATGTTGATGATCGTAAGAGCACAACTGGAGTTTGTTTCTCCTCAACTCTGGTGTCATCACATGGACGTCGCAAAAGCAATTGGTGGTTGCTCTTTCATCATGTGAAGCTGAGTATGTGGCAGCGGCGAAGGCGGCGTGTCAAGGAGTCTGGCTTAGTCGGCTCCTTGGAGAATTGACTGGAAGAGCTCCAGGAATGGTGAAGCTGAACGTGGATAACAAGTCGGCGATTGAGTTGAGCAAGAATCCAGTCTATCATGAAAGAAGTAAGCATATAGACACTCGATTCCATTTTATCCGTGAGTGTATTGAAGATGGCAAAGTTGAAGTCAGTCATGTTGGCACAAACGAACAACTTGCGGATATACTGACTAAAGCATTGGGACGTGAAAAATTCGTCGAGATGCGTTTGAAGCTTGGAATCACGGATGTGTCATTGAAGCGCCAGGAGTAAGGGGGTGATTTGTGGAGCATGTTAATCCTGGCGTGCATAGTAGTTGGCTAATTTTCTGCATTTAGCTTGTTTTGCGGCATGCGCACCTGCTGTTACGTGCCATGATCGTTTTCCCTTCATTCTAGTTGTTTAGTTAGATCACCGTGCGATGTGGATTGCATGAATTTATGCATGGCAAGCTGGACGAGTGGACGTGGGATGGCACGACCTTGAAACTCGGACAGCTCTCATGTTTCTGTTAGCTGCTTGAAATAAAGGAAGAAGAAAACCACTGAAAAGCTGCTAAGTCGTTCAGCAGCACAAAACGTTGTTCTCGTTCGTTCTCCCGAGTGTGTGTGTTGTTGATACATCACCAGAATTTCTGACAAATTCAACTGCATGTACATCCAACAAATTGTTTAATCAACTTTGTACAGAAAAATATGCATACCTAATATAACAGCTGGCCTAGACAATTCATGTTTGAATTTAGCAATTCGTGCAGAATCTGTAGCTCTAGCCCCAGAAACTAATCCTTGGGCATCTGGTAATGAATTGGTGCTACTTGTTGATGGCGGATTTGACTTCTTTACACTCATGTTATCAGATGTGTTTCCATATGCTTGCCCTTTTCCCTGTATAAAATGAATCTAATCAATTACAAGCTTTATTATTTACATTCTGAACACAATGCAAACTAATGGCACATTACTTCTTGTGATCCTTCATTTTGTCCATATTCATCGCGATCATTCTCATAACGTGGAGAGTATTCAGGACGTGAAAGAGGTTCAGATCTTTGGGTTAGCAAAACCTTCCCAGGAAAGCTCCGTCCTTTGAGCATTCTGACAAAGAGTGTAGGAAAAAGAAGTCAATAAAGCTCCTTGGTAATGTTACGAGCAGGCAGACTTAATAGTGGCCAGCAATGGTAAGTAAAATCTCTAATCTTACTCTTCAGAATATCATTTATACTAAAACGAAGTGTTGCTAACAAAGAATATTTCAGCAAAAGAATTTAACCTGAAGAATGAAATAATCGTGCCTTTCTTTTTGATCAACCAAAGCCTATAATCACTAAGGAAGACAAAAATTCGGCACAGTCTTGACTACAGATGCTGAAAATTCTCAGATCCACCGCTCAAGAGCTCACCATGATCCACCCACCTTTACCCGGAACCCAGAGAAAAAAAAGGCGCTGCCTTTCATGCAGTTTCGCACCAAGCTGGCCAGTATGCATACCATTTCACAGGAATCAGATCGTGGAGGGATGTTCAGAGGGAGGGAGAGGTTCTGACCCTTGCACGTTGCGGAGTGTCTGGTTGAAGCGCCATTCCGTGTTGTTGGGGCTTCCGCCGCCGCCGCTCATCGTCGACGGCAGGTTCGAATCGCCGGAGCTGGTGCGCCGGAGAGCAAACCACACCACACGACTGACGACTGTCTTCCTGCTTTCCGCCTCGCCGGATCTTGCTCTTGCTATCACCCGATTCGGCTCTCCATGCGTGTGTATTCTTTTCGAGCTTTCGGCGGCGCGGGGAAGGACGAGCTGGTGGTGCTCTGCCTCGGGTGCGATTGGATGGAGCTGTCGGGGACGATTGGTTACGAGGATTCGCATAAAAAAAATGTCAACGTGTTAGGCGTCCCTTCACATAATTAACATGAACTGATGATGATGCCACCCTGTTAGTACGTGGGCAGCTGCTGCGGATTTGAAATATCGAGGTAATCACCCTAAATTATAATGGTTTTGAGTCGATGACGGAGGTAATCAAGTTGTTGCTATGGCTCATGATCGAAGTATCTCTATTCTCATCCGACTCAACAATGTGCTCGAGATCAAGAAGCGAGCAGAATCGAATGGTTGCCCGATTGAAGAGATGTAATTTCCTTCATTCTAGAATCGGGCAAATGTCTCAGAACAGGCAACACAGGGGCTCCGTTTGTTTTGTTTAAGTCGCTTTTACAAATAGAATTGTTCATTGATTAAATTGATAGATACTCCAAAGCTTTCCTGTGTATAAACGTGAGAATCTCAATGATTTTTGTGTCAACACTTTGCTCCCTCCTTTTCCAGAGTGACACTCTAAACAAGTATACCACTACTGCATTTGCAAGATTTAGAATATGTCTAATTCTCCTTGAAAATTGAAAGATAAATCAAATAAATATCGAATCAAACCAGCTTTTCTAATCATACCAACTTTTTACCATTACAAAGTAAAAGTTGATTTTTACTCATAAATTCTACAACTTTTTACATTATCATATCACTACGAAGTCCACGTTGTTAAAGATGTATATTGCTTTATTGTGTCTGGTGTAATTTTCCATAAAGTATAAGAGGTATTGTGTTATTGTACACATGTATATATTCCGGCGTATGGTCTCTACGGAATACAAGCTGTTATTCTTTCATTGTATTAGAGTTTGATTTTCTCCTCCTGTCCTGTTCATGACAGTTCGTCTGCGTTCTTGACCAGATCTGGTTTCCTCTCACAGATCCAGCTTTCTACCGATCAGATCTGACTTTTCCCCACTATTTTCTAGCCGGATCCGGATTCATCCTGTCGAACCTAGCTTCCCCTGCGTGCGCTGGTGCTAGTCTCCAGGCATGCCGCCCTTCTCTGGCCATCTCCCGGCCTCCCCACTATAGCTAGTCGTCCGCCTCCTGGGCTCCCCTCCGCACTCGCGTGCCTGCGTCGCCGCAGACGCGTCTGCCCCGCCGACGGCCCTCGCTCTCGTTGCTACTGCCGACCACTGCTGCCGTCCTCCCCGCACCGCACTGCTGCCAACCTCCCCGCACTGCTACTGCTGTCGGCGGTGGCAGCTTCCTCCATAGCCCCACGACCCGCCTCCTGTTCGACCTAGAGGAAGATAAGTCTTGGTGCAAAAAAATAGAGAGAGAAGGAGAGAGTTGCAGCGGCTATCCTTTGTGTTCTTGTCGTTGCTTCACATCCCTTCAATCGTCGAGCATTGTTTCAGTTCCTCGGTGCTCGGTGATTTTTGATGGTGCCAATTACTGTGACTTCACGCAGCATATGTGTGTTCACATGCACGTCCTTCGCCTTTCGGGTGTTCTTTGTGGTGATGTTCCTTGTCCACCTTCCTTGGAGCCTTCGACGAAACTTGTGCAGTTGACGGTTGAACACCGAAGACCAGATAGCTGACTATTTTGAAGCTTTGGAGTTGTACTATGATCAACTATCTGATATTGCTCAATGGATGGATGATGATTGTTGGAACAATTGCATTAGTTCCAGCAGGTTTTTCTGTGGTGGAGTATGACATGGAGAATGAACCTCGATGGGTTCTCACAGGGAAAGATAGGGTTTATACTGGTTCGGGCCTCCCCTAGGGGATAATAACCCTACGTCCAGTTTGTAGTGGATTTGGCATGGTGTGCCTTGATGCGGAGAGGATAATTCCGGGGTCTTATGGCCCCTTGGAGCATGTCCCCGTTACAAGGGCTTGGCCCTGCTTTTATAGGCACGCAGGCCAGAGGAAAAGACTGGAATGCCCCCCTATGAGCCCTTGGTTCATAGGGGCAGAGAGGGGAAAAGGAGCTTAGCTACGGTACAAAAGGTGCCAGACAACTTTACAGCTTTACTGGCGTGTCAGGCTGCGCCAGGCTTTGACCAGCTAAACGACATTCCAGGGGCGGGGGGCCCCTGGTATGGACTTGGCTCCGGAGGGCGGCCTCCGGACTTGGCTCCGGAGGGCGGCCTCCGGGCTGGACTCCGGAGGGTGGCCTCCGGACTTGGCTTCCGGAGAGTGGCCTCCGGACTTGGCTCCCGGAGGGTGGCCTCTGGACTGGACTCCGGAGGGTGGCCTCCGGACTTGGCTTCCGGAGGGTGGCCTCCGGACGGGACTCCGGAGGGTGGCCTCCGGGCTTGGCTCCTGGAGGGTGGCCTCCGGACTTGGCTCCCGGAGGGTGGCCTCCGGACTGGACTCCGGAGGGTGGCCTCCGGACTTGGCTTCCGGAGAGTGGCCTCCGGACAGGACTCCGGAGGGTGGCCTCCGGGCTTGGCTCCCGGAGGGTGGCCTCCGGATTGGACTCCGGAGGGTATACTGGGACCTGCAAACAATACTTAGGGAGAAAGCAGGCTCCGACAGTACCTGACTCCGGGCCGGAGGCTGTCGGAGGCTGACGTCATTTGGCCTCTACTTAAGGGAAGCATATCTCCCCAACAGTAGCCCCTCGCGTGTAGGCCTTCGGAACGAAGGGGTGCACGCGCCCTTAGGGCAAATGACCTGAAAACACTTCGGAGGAAACATACCTCCGGAGCCAGGACCGAAGGAGACCTCGATTCCTGGGGGTAACAAATGCTCGTGCCAGAGCGGCCTCGGGGAGCCCGAACGGCTCCGCAACGGTCAGAAAAGTTACCGTTACCTTGCTTGGGCCTGATTCGCTTTCGCCGGAGGCCCATCTGGCGGCGGGCTCGGCCCATGACGGTTGGAATTCTTACCGCGCCTATAAATAGGGACTTACCGCGTGCAGCCCCGGCACACTTTCATTCACTTCTTTCTTACCGCCTTACCACCTTCGCTCTCCTCTTCCTCCTAGCCTCGCAGAGCGACCTTCGCTAGCTTCTAGCCCTTCGCCATCCTTTAGTCCTTCGTGCCGAAGTCTGATCAGAATGCCGAAGAAGGCAGCGACGAAGCCCCTGGTTTTGGGCTCGAGCTCAGGCTCCGCCCAAGTGCAGGCGGCGGCCGCAGCAGCCGCGGCAGCGAAGCCCGCAGCTAGGCGACTGGGGCCGAGGGACCTTCGGACGCCCTCCGACAGGTTCGAGCAGACCCTGGAGATGAGGGCTTCGATTTCTACGGAGGAGTCGGTCCGGAAAGCCTGCGAGGGGAAGACTGCGGCGAAAATCCAATTAAGGGTTCCAGAGAAATCGGAGGCCGTACCGAAGCCTCGGGCCGACGAAGTGGTGGTGTTTGAAGCCTTCTTCGAGGCCGGCCTCGGACTGCCTGCGGTGGGGATGCTGAGCGAAGTCCTCAAGGCCTACAACCTCGAGCTCCCTCAGCTTTCGCCCAACGCAGTGGCGAGGCTAGCTGTTTTTGAGTGGGCCATGAGGGCCGCGCGGACGTCTTCGTTGCTCTTCATGATGCCAACTGCCAGCCGAAGCCCAGGGAGGGGACAGACCGCGTCAAGAGGGCGCTGGCCTTCGGCAGCGCCAATTTCCAGCTCCGGAAGGAATTCCAGGACGCCTTCCCTGCGAGGGCTGTAAACAACAAGTGGTATTCGAGATGGGACCAAGAATGGTTCTATGCCTCCGTCGGCGCGAACTCTCCCCTTCGGAGTACCAACGCCCACATCCTGTACCGGCGCGAAGGGGTGGTGAAGACCAGCGAAGGCCTCCTTCAATCGAGGATCTCGCTGCTCCGAAGGGTGGCGGCGAAGATGAGCATGAGGGACCTCGCGGAGGAGTTCATCACCCTTCGGCTAAGCCCCCTCGCTCGCTCTTGGCCGGAGGGTCTCTTCCAGGCTTCGGTTCGAGGTGAACTCAGCGAGCTGGCCTTCGACCGCTTTTGTAAGTCTTCGCGCTCTTCTTGCTTTTAATACTTCGAATGCTTGCTCCTGACTCAAACTTTTCGCGTAGCCGACCTCGACATGAGGACCCCGGAGGAGGCCATCGCGGCGGCGGACCGGGTCGTTGGGACTCCGACCCCCGAGGAGCAGAACCAGCGCCTCGCCCTGGTGGGGTCCTGGGAGCGCTGGAACAGAGTGTGGACCGCGCTTGGCCTCAGAGGGCTCCCCGCTCTGCCGGACTTCGCCCACCTGGCTGCTTCGTCGGCCGGAGCCAAGAGGAAGAGGGGGGACGAGGACGAAGCGGACGCCTCGGGGGAGGCTTCGGCGAAGCCCGCAGCTACTCCGACCCCCAAGAAGGCCGCGAAGCCCCTGGCGGCGAGGGCTTCGGAGGAGGAGGCCGATGCGCGCACTCCGGCTGGCAAGGAGGCCACGGATGCCCCGGCGGAACCAGCTTCGGGCGCGAAGGCGGATGCGCCAGCTTCGCAGCGAGGGGGCTGGAGGACACACTTAGCCCCTGGTTCCTTCCAGGAGATCTCTGATGATGGTAAACCCTTTTTCTTTTCGCATGCTTCTCTTCAATGTGCAGGTTTTGACTTGGCTTTTCGCAGAGGACGAAGATGATGCGAGGCCCACTGTGGCGAAGCCGGCAGGCGAAGGTGGGTCGAAGCCTGCCGAAGCGAAGCCCTCGGAGGCTTCGAGCAGCAGCAGCAGCGGCAGCGGCAGCGGCAGTGGGTCGGAGTCCGAGAGCACTTCGTCTGACGGCGAGGGCGGCGGAGACCGTCATGACCCTCGAGGCGAAGAAGATGTCGACGTGGTGGGCCTGAGCCCCGCCTTGCCGGAGTCAGCGGAGACCACTGTGGCGGTGATTCACCCCTTCAAGCCGAGGGGGGGCGTGACGGCGGCGGCGATCCTCGGCTTCCGCGAGGCCTGCGCTACTGCGGAGGAGGGGGACTTGGTGGCCCAGCTTAGCCACCGAGATCCTACGGAGCTCTTCGTTAGCTCGAACGAAGTCCTCATGCGGGTGAGCGGAGCCCCTTGCAGCTTCGAACTATACTTTGTCTCTTGGTTAATACTTAAGGTTTCTTGAATTCCTGCAGGCCCTTGCACTGAACGCGGCAGCTTCGACTGCTGCCGACCGGCGGATGGAGCGCCTTGCAGAAGAGAAGGAGGTCCTTCGCCGCGAGGTCTTGGAGGAAGCCGAGAAGCGGAGGCGGGCCGAGGCTTCGGCTACAGAGGCGAAGGAAGCCTTGGCCTCGGAGATGGCTCGGCTCCGCGCGGAACTCCAAGCTTCGAAGGATGCCGAGGCTCGTCAGGCGAAGGAGAACGAGGAGCTCCGCCAGCGGGCTCGGGATCTTGAGAGCTTCGTTGTGGCTAACCTCGGTGAGGCCACTCAAAGCCTGACCGAGGTCCTTGAGAAGATAGGGACCGAGTGCCGGACTCCGGAATTTGGCGATCAGGACCCGATAGGGGACCGCGCCGATTTCTTGAAGACTGCGGCTTCGGTAGCGGACGAAGCGCTGACGGGCTTCGCTCTTATGGCCGGTCGCGTCGCGGGCCAAGGGGTGCTGCATCTGCTCCATGCCGCGGGGTGTGATCACCTTCGGGCTGCGACCTCCGTGACCCCAGTGGCCTTCGGGGGTCCGCACTTGGTGACGCCTCCGGGCGAAGTCCGAGGGGCCTGGCGGCGGCTGCAGGAACCTTGGAAGGAGCAAGGCTGCGAGGCAGTCCTTGACCTCATGACGGCCCTTCGACAACGCCGGTTCAAGGGGCCCGTCCACTCGGACAAGCCTTCGACCTCGACGACTCCGCCTCCGAAGGTGTAGATCTCCTTAGGCTCTTTTGTAATACCTATCTGTAGGCTTTGTAAAAACTTATCAGTTTATTAATATGAATGCGGGGGTTTTTTATACCTGCCCAGGGTCAGCCTTCGAGCATAGACCTCGAAGTCCTCGAGGACTCTGAAGGGCTTCGACAACTGTGGGCGATTCTTGAAGTAGTTAGGTCCGAAGGCCCCCCTCGGTTTAAGCTTCCGAGGGGGCCTAGGGGCGAAGCCATCTCCGAAATAGCTCAGGACTTGCTAGCCGCTGTGAAGGCGGAGCCCCTTCAGAACCCCTTACCTTTGCCTTCGCGAACGGTGTTAGCGAGCGACGAAGCCCTAGACTTTTCTGCCTTCGACGCGGCCCCGCCTGCTTCGCGAACTTGGAGCAACCTGCAAAGCGGAAGTCGAAGCCTGTGGGCTTCGGAGCCTGGACGGGCCGGTCGAAGGAGAGCGAGCTCCGACGAGGCAACGTCCAGCCGAGGTGGCCCTGGCCGAAGAAAGGGCAAGCGAGGGTCGGGGGCTCGCACACGGTTCTTCTTAGGCTTAGATACAGATTATACGTAGTTTTGTTTCCGAAGCATGTTTGTAACACACTTCACAACATACGATGAATTGAGCTTGTTATCTTTGCACACTTTGTCTGTATGCTTCGTGTTGTTTGGCTTCGAACGCTTAGCTTGTCACGCTCGTATTGCGCATTATATTCGCACACCTCGCATACATTCTTCCCCCCTTTTGCTCGTGGCAGTTAGGGACTTGACCGTTGTTGGTGCGGGCAAAAAATAAACGTGCGAAGGGGTGCGCCTTTTCGGCGGCTTCGGATATTTGGATTTGTATCGAGCGAAGGCCTCTCACGGGCTTCGAACGCATCGATTTGGTGCGAAGCAAGGCTTCCGCATAACCAATTTGAGCGAAGCATGCTTTGGCATGCCGGGGTTTGGATGCTGTACGTGAGCGGGGCTCTGAAACGCACTTAGATTATGGCGAAGTATGACTTCGTGACGCTTAGGCGTATAGTATATGAGCACGCGAAGCCAGGCTTCGGAGCGTGTTTAGATAAGGCTTCAAAACTTGGTCCTGTAATGAGAAGGATATTTGGTGTGGATTCACCGAACCTGTGATAGTGTGAGCCACCTTCGACTCTGAGCCACCTTCGACTCTGGGTCACCTTTGACCCTGGGATGCTTCGGGTGCGGAACCCGGAATCCCTGGGATGCTTCGGGCGCGGAGCCCGGAATCCCTGGACGCGTCGGGCCAGTGGCCCGGAGTCCTTTTAGCCCACTGCTACGGGCCCGGGGGCACTGTGTAGCCTTCGGAGGGGTACTCCGGGTTTTAAATAAGGCGAAGCGTGGCTTCGGGTTTAAATAAGGCGAAGCATGGCTTCGGTTTTTAAGTAAAGCGAAGCATGGCTTCGGTTTTTGAACAAGGCGAAGCGTGGCTTCGGTTTTGAACAAGGCGAAGCGTGGCTTCGGTTTTAGAACAAGGCGAAGCGTGGCTTCGGTTTAGAACAAGGCGAAGCGTGGCTTCGGTTTTAGAACAAGGCGAAGCGTGGCTTCGGTTTAGAACAAGGCGAAGCGTGGCTTCGGTTTTAAAACAAGGCGAAGCGTGGCTTCGGTTTTAAAGTAAAGTGAAGCATGGCTTCGGTTTTAAAACAAGGCGAAGCGTGGCTTCGGTTTTAAAGTAAAGTGAAGCATGGCTTCGGGCTTATGTTAATGTAACTGCCGATTGGTGCATCGGAGTAAGGCTTCGGGCGGTACTTACCTTGTAGCCCTCGGGCTCCGATGACCTTTGAAATGTGGAGCGGAGCCCCTTGCCGGAGAGTGGGCTCCGGTACGCGAAGGATGGAGGAAGGCGAAGGTGGCCTTCGATCTGCCCCCGAAGCCCCTCGCCGGAGGGTGCGCGAAGCGAGAAAGCCTCGATGCTCCCCCCTCGGGCGCACTTCGGGTTGCAGGCAGTGGTAGAGAACTTAGCTTCTAGGACTAAGGTCCCCACGGACGGCGCCAACTGTTGGAACAATTGCATTAGTTCCAGCAGGTTTTTCTGTGGTGGAGTATGACATGGAGAATGAACCTCGATGGGTTCTCACAGGGAGAGATAGGGTTTATACTGGTTCGGGCCTCCCCTAGGGGATAATAACCCTACGTCCAGTTTGTAGTGGATTTGGCATGGTGTGCCTTGATGCGGAGAGGATAATTCCGGGGTCTTATGGCCCCTTGGAGCATGTCCCCGTTACAAGGGCTTGGCCCTGCTTTTATAGGCACGCAGGCCAGAGGAAAAGACTGGAATGCCCCCCTATGAGCCCTTGGTTCATAGGGGCAGAGAGGGGAAAAGGAGCTTAGCTACGGTACAAAAGGTGCCAGACAACTTTACAGCTTTACTGGCGTGTCAGGCTGCGCCAGGCTTTGACCAGCTAAACGACATTCCAGGGGCGGGGGGCCCCTGGTATGGACTTGGCTCCGGAGGGCGGCCTCCGGCTGGACTCCGGAGGGTGGCCTCCGGACTTGGCTTCCGGAGAGTGGCCTCCGGACTTGGCTCCCGGAGGGTGGCCTCCGGACTGGACTCCGGAGGGTGGCTTCCGGAGGGTGGCCTCCGGACGGGACTCCGGAGGGTGGCCTCCGGGCTTGGCTCCTGGAGGGTGGCCTCCGGACTTGGCTCCCGGAGGGTGGCCTCCGGACTGGACTCCGGAGGGTGGCCTCCGGACTTGGCTTCCGGAGGGTGGCCTCCGGACAGGACTCCGGAGGGTGGCCTCCGGGCTTGGCTCCCGGAGGGTGGCCTCCGGATTGGACTCCGGAGGGTATACTGGGACCTGCAAACAATACTTAGGGAGAAAGCAGGCTCCGACAGTACTTGACTCCGGGCCGGAGGCTGTCGGAGGCTGACGTCATTTGGCCTCTGCTTAAGGGAAGCATATCTCCCCAACAATGATACTCGTGCAGCGTCTATTTTGATTGCAAGTGTGGAGCACCGGTTCTAATCTGGGATTGTTGGGCTCCCTACTGCCTTTCTGATGTGGACTCATCGTCGTCAGGGAATGCTCTTTACCTGTCTGTTGTTCGTCGGGAACCGTCTCTTCAGCAGGGTGGTGGTACCCGCCCTTGTTGTACCTACTGCAGCAAAGGGGGTCATGTCTTCTTGTAACGAGATGTTATCTATCTATAAGTAGTTTGGCACTATGATTCACACTAAGTTTGATACTCCCAATTCATGTTTTTTCATGTTGATTCCGCTGGTGAATTTCTGTCGGGGCACCTTCGCTCTTTTCTTGCTGACCAGAGTACGTTGTCTCAGTTCTCCTGCCCTGGAGCTCATGCTCAGAATGGTATTACTAAGCGCGAGCATCATCTTCTCGAGACTGCTCGTGCGCTTATGCTTGCATCTTCCGTTCCACCTCATTTTTGGACTGAGGCGACCTCCACTGCCACATACTTGGTTAACATCCAACCATCTTCTGCTATCAAGGATGGGATTCCTTTTGAGCGTGTATGTGATTGTCTTCCTGCCTACCTTGCTCTTCGTCTTTTTGGTTGCATTTGTTATGTTCTTCTTGCTCCCCGTGAACGTACCAAACTGTCTGCTCAATGCTCAACATAAGGGTTATAGGTGTTGGGACCCCGTTGCTCGCCGGATGCGTATTTCTAGCGATGTTACTTTTGATGAGTCGCGTCCTTTTTATCCTCGACACACATCTTTCACTTCTTCAGCATCCTTGGTCAAGCCTCTATCTTTTCTCACTTTCCCTGCCACACCTATTTCTTTTGATCCTTCTCTGGCACCATTACCGCTTTTTCCTATTGTGCCTACTTTGGTGCCTTCCACGCCTTTGGCCTCCTCGTCTCATTCTCCCATTACTTCTAGTCTGGTTGAGACTTTTCCTCTCTATTACACTCGTCACTCATGTGTTGTCTCACATTCTACTGAGGTGGTGTGATTCAACTCCATTCTCTCCTCGGTACTCTCTTCGTGATCGCCAATCGATTCGATTCCCTGATCGTTTGGCTTTCCTAGTGTTGTTCCTGTTAAGCCGTCCTCTTATCGTGAGGCTGTTATTCATCAAAATGGCAGTATGTGATGGCTGAGGAGATTGCTGCTCTTGAGTGCACTGGCATGTGGGATCTTGTTTCACTTCCCTCACATGTTCACCCTATCACGTGCAAGTGGGTCTATAGGGTTAAAGACTCCCTCTGATGGTTCCCTTGAGCGTTATAAGGCTTGTCTTGTTGCCCGTGGTTTCCAGTAGGAGCATGGTCGTGACTATGATGAGACCTTTGCTTCGGTAGCCCACATGACTACAATGCACTCTTCTTGTTGTTGCTTTTGTGCATCAATGGTCTATCTCCCAGTTTGATGTCAAGAATGTCTTTCTTAATGGTGAGTTGTATGAGGAGGTATACATGCGCCCGCCGCTTGGGTATTCTATTCTTGAGGGTATGGTTTGTCGTCTCTGTTGCTCTCTATATGGCCTCAAGCAAGCCCCTCGAACTTGGTTTGAGCGTTTTTCTTCTGTGATCATTGTTGCTGGCTTTTCTGCTAGTGTTCATGATCCTGCGCTTTTTGTTCATACCTCCTCTCGTGGTCGAACTCTTCTTTTCTTGTATGTTGATGATATGATAATTACAGGAGATGATTCTAGTATATTGCCTTTGTGAAGGCTCGTTTCAATGACTAGTTTCTTATGTTCGACCTTGGTCCTATCTATTACTTCCTTGGGATTGAGATTTCCTCTATTGTTGAGGGCTATTTTCTGTCACAAGAGAGGTATATTCAGGATCTCCTTCATCGCGCTTCTCTCACTGATGAGCGCACTATTAAGACTCATATAGAGCTTCATCTTAAGCTTCAACCCTATGATGGTGAGCCTCTTGCGGACCCTACTCGCTATCACCACCTTGTTAGGACTCTTGTTTATCTTGGTGTCACTCGTACTAACATTTCTCATGCAGTGCACATCTTTAGTCGGTTTGTTTCAGCCCCTACTCAGCTCTACTATAGTCATCTTCTGCATGTTTTGCGCTATCTTCGTGGGACCATCTCTCGTCGTCTCTTCTTTCCACACTCTATCTCTTTACAACTTCGTGCATATTTTGATGCTACTTGGGCTAGCTATCTTTCTGATCGTCGGTCTCTTTCTGTCTACTATGTTTTTCTTGGTGGTTCTCTCATTGCATGGAAGACTAAAAAACAGGTTGCAATTTCACATTCTAGTGCAAAGGCTGAGTTACGGGCCATGGTGTTGTTGACTGCAGAGCTCAGTTGGTTACGATGGTTACTTGAGGATTTTGATATTTCTTCTCTTGCGCCTACTCCTCTTTACTCAATAGTACAGATGCTATCAGTATTGCTTGGGATCCAATGAAGCATGAGTTCACTAAGCATAGTGGGGTTGATGCTTCTTACACACGGACTCAAGTACATGATGTGGTGATTGCTCTTCACTACATTCCTTCCGAGCTTTAGTTGGTTGATTTCTTCACGAAGGCACAGACTATAGATCAACAGAAGTTCTATCTCTCCAAACTCAATGTGGTTGATCCCCCATGAGTTTGAGGGGGTGTTAGAAATGTATATTTCTTTATTATGTATTGTGTAATTTCCTCAAAGTATAAGGGGTTTTGTGCTATTGTACACATGTATATATTCTGTCCTATGGCTCTATGGAATTTCACACGTAGACTTATTATATTCATTATTAAATAAGATATGAAATCATCATTTTCTGTTGTTAAGCTTTAATAAAATTTCTATACCATATATCTAACTTAAACTGCAAAGCTCACAATTTAGAACAACTTTTTTTTATATCTCATAGCTCCCAGTAATTTTTTTTTTCAGAATCTACCGTTCAATGAAACACACCCTTACTCTACTGCTATAGAGCAAGAGACAAACAATCTGGTGCCAGAAGAATAATCATCTAGCAGAGAACATCTAGTCATCAATGGCAATTTTATGGCACCTTATACTTCACCTCTAAAATGCTCATCAGCAATCTCCAAATCCAGTGGTGACTGAGTTAAACAGCAACATATGTGCTATTTAAAGCTATGTAACTGGAGGCAGCAATAGCACATCTTGGTGATGTTCTACCTGACAAAGAAAAAGATTGAAAGATTTAGCATGAAATCTTGAGGATCCAACCATTTCCTTCAGCCAGAAACAGAAACAGCTACAAATGAACTTCTTCAACTGAACATCCATCCGATTGTATAACTGAAGCTGGCGCAAACTTGATGAGTACACTTGCACATCATCATCCCATGAAGCAAATGATCTCCACAGCTAAACCACCAGTTGCAACAAAACTTTGGGACCGTTCTAAATGATTTCATCAATTGCTGATGCTTCCTTACTTGGCATCGCCCCACTGGTTCATCCGACCTTTCATTTTGAGGTCTCGTACTGCCTGCTGGAGCTGCTGCGTTTGCAGAGGGTGCAATGGCTGCTGATGCTGAGGGTGCAGCATCTGCTGGTGCTGAGGATGAATCTGGAGCTGTTGCAGCTGCTGTGTTGCCAGCAGAGATTGAATGGCTTGGTTGTTGTGGAACATCTGCTGATTGCCTCCAAATTGGTTTGACATGCCGCTGAAGTTCATCATCATCCCTCCACCATTAGCCATCTGGTTAGTTCCAACCTTAAGCCGCTGAACCTCAGCCCTCAGGGTGTCATTCAAAGCTACATCAAGAACAACAAAACACTAGTGACAAAATAGCAGATCCCCTATAATCCCCTTGCACACATTATTGTGCAAGGTGAGGACAAGGTTGTATTTAGCACTAAAGAATATGAACATACACAAAAGAGGCAAAAAGACAATCTACATAAATGTTTTACGTGGCAAGTCTATCAACTAAGAAATCTGTTATCAAGTTATAAACTTCCTCATATACAGGTACTTTACTAAGACAACTTACATTATATGCCTTGTAAATTTTACTGTGAAGGCAGTAGGCCTAATTACAGCCATCTTGTAAAATTTAGTAAAATTTGGGGTCACAAAATATGAATATTACCATCTTGTAAATGGACTTGCTGCTCCATGGTCTGCAGACGTAGTTTCAGTTCACTATTCTCTGTAGTTAGCCCAGTGGTATCTCTCTAACATGGCAATATAACAAGCAATTCATTAGCTCTCTGTTGTAAATCTTACATAATGAACTGAGCATAGGACATTATAAAAGTTGAGTATTTGGATGCAATTATCTGCACACATGGATAGGACCAGTAGGGAACAAGAACAATGCACAAAATAAATGCAGTCAATAAAACTGTTATGTGAAGGGTCAAATTCTGCAGAGTGCAAGGGCAGTTAATTGAATTAATTTGCACGCCTTTTCCTGTAACTTTAACTATGGAAAGCTAAAAGCGATCATACTTGTTTTTACTTGTTAACAGCAGATTGGTTTTGTCACTCTCCCACATCCCACATACCAAGCAAAGTAGCACCCTATCACAAATCCCTACCCGAATAACACAACACACTGGAATTTCAACATAAGCTTTGCACCACACAGAGATGAGATGGTGCATCTTGTAGCATACAAATGATGCTTAATTTAAAGCCTTAAACTAATATGGCATCACCCATGTAGCCATGGCATTACATCAATGCACTTGTGTATATGGACTACTATAACAGATATTCCATTCTTAAAATGGTTTAATCCTTGCAAAAAAATAGAGTGGTTTTCCTTGAAAACAAAAAAAAAATACTGCTTAAATAATAAATATTACAGAACATATCCATGACAAGGACATCACCTGCAGGAAGCCACCAGCCCATCATTCACTACAAAACCATGTAGTATATGTATTGTACTTGTAAATATATGGATGGAATTATTTAATCCTTTCCTAAACTCAAATAATCTAAGACGGAATCCCTGAGGGCACTCTTAACATCCATACTAGACAGATAGCTCAACCTGTCAGAAACAAATGTATATGTACAATTTCTACTATTCATATCCTGCACAAGATTATAAAGAGTGGAAACAAAGCAATAGTTTATACCTGTAGCAGTGCCAACTGGGCTGACAATGTTGTTGCTTCTGTTTGCAGGGTTTGTAGCTTGTGCTCAAGTTCCACAATATACCGCATTTTCCTTTCCTTCGATCTTGCTGCAGATTGTCTGTTAGCCCAAATCCTACCAGATGATCCATACCACAAGTCAGTCAGTCAGCCAGCATAGGCATGATATCATGTACATCAATTCACGACACAATTCACTTGATTGTTTTCAAGAAATACTACATCTAAAAAAGGCGACAATGGTGCTGATCAGGCTCCTTTTCTAATTCTCTGACTTGCCAATATCTATCTTCTATCTCACACAATCTACTCTATGAAGCAACCCTTGAGCAAATTATGTCATTTTGCAGTGATTCATATTTCATACTACAGCATATAGCAGATCTTCCCTTAGGTAATAATCAATCACCCACAACAAATTTGCACAGGCAATGCAATTACCTGATATGACATGCTAGACAAACTATGCAAGCACTCCAAACACAAATCTAGACAATACAACAGATTCACAAGAAAAATTGTCTACTGTACCAGAAAAAATTTCACCAGAACAAACACAAGCTCTGTAAAGATCACACCTTTTCGCCCTCTTGGGGTCGACAAGAGCCAACTCGGCCAACTTCGCCGCGGACACCGCCTTCTTGGCCTCCGCCGGTGACATTCCCTCCGTCCCCGGCGCCCCCACCAGCTCCTCAGCCGTGATCGACATCGACTCATCCATGGACTGACTGTGCTGGTGCTTTGACCTCGATCCATGGCCCAGTCCGGCCGGCTCGCCCCTGCCAGCAGCGGCAGCCCCGGCGGACGACTCCGCCTCCGCCTCTGCCTCCGACGACGCGCCACATGAAGAATTCAGCTTCTCCACATCAAGAAACGTGGAGAAGAGCTCCTCGTCGTTCTCGTCCGACAGCGACGGTCCGTCACCGGCGCCAGGCGCGCAGAGGTCGAGGTCTTCGGGAAGGCTCAGGATCTCGGAGTGGGCGCGCCTGTGCCCGGGGTACCTAGTCGGGAAGTCCGGCATACGGCTGATGTCATACTCCGGCGGCGGGGCAGTCGACGATGAGGACGGCGGTCCCGCGCGGCGAGAGTATTGCGGCGGCGAGCCATCGCTGGCACCGGAGACGGTGCCGCCGTCTCCCGTGATCGGGGACTTATCCTTGTTCATATTTTCGGCTCCAGCACGCGCAAATCTCCTCAAGGAGGCAGATTTATCCAAGATTCAGCTCGAGATTACGCTGCGAAATGCCGAGTGAAAAATTGGGCGAAAGAACAAATCAGAATGGGGAATTGTGCACAAATTCTCGTGGAATAGTAAGATCTAGGAGGGATAGGATCATAGGAGGAAAATGGCTTCCTTTACCTTGGATTTGAGCGATTTCCAGCTCGATGCGACGACAGTAAACATGCAACATGCGAAGAACCCGCAGACAGGAATGAGAATTTATAGTGAAAACATATATTTTAAGAAAAAGATATACAAATATTATGTGGGTTGGTTCATTTCTCTTGAGAACTGGTTCCGGTAGCGACACGTGGCACTGATATGCGTACTCATCGAAATAAGGGAAAATTGATCGTGTAATTCTAATTTTGCGACTTTAAATAAATATCATTATAATTTAAATATTTAGATTTATATTATTACAATTTTAAAAAACTTCAAACTATATCATTACAATTTTAGAGAATTCTGAAATATGTCATTGTAATTTAGAGAATTCCGAAATATGTCATTACATTTTTAGAGAGCTACAATTCCGGGATGGCATAAATCTAAATATGTGAATTGTAATAGCATTTCTCTAAAATCACAAAATTATAATGACATAAACCGAATTATTCCTTGAAATAAAGAGTTGTCCAAGCAAAATTTTTTAATAGTTTTATATATTAGATGGGTAGTATTTGTATGCGTGAATATTGGTCTCCTAAATTAAATAATACTATTTTTATATTTTTTGGTAGTTACTTATTACATTTTTTATTTTTTTTTATTTTGGTAAAAGTATCACCTCTAATGCTATACACTAGAGCATTTTTCTAAAAAAAATAAATTTTCCTATATATTAATCCAAGAGTAAATCACACTAGCGATGCTCTTAGTACATCAATTGTCTTTATCTTAGTACCACAATAATTTTTTATATACAATTTAGTATAATACATATAAAATGGTATGATATATAATTCAGTTTATATTTTAAGAATTTACAAAAAAAATGGTATATACAATAATAAAAATAGTATATTAATTATTAAATTTAAAATATACAAATATATTTAGTGAGCTATGCTATGCCATGAGATATGTCATTGCCCACTCAAGTAGATGTGTCTCTATTTTGACACAATCACTTTGTTTTTTCTCTTTTAACTATAATTGTATTGCAAAACTGAATACTCACACAAAAACAAGTCGTTTTAGGTTTGTATCAAGAGTTTGCTAAAACAAGTCGTTTTGTATTTTATTGTGCATTTTGGACAATTATACTCTTCAAATAGTACTACTTCTTTTCTTGTTTTTTGTGTTATGTTTACTCCTGCACTATATTTAATATAGACAAACATGAAAAATACACATTAATTAATTGCTCCTTGTATGTGAAATCATGTCCAAAACGACTTGTTTTTTGTATCGGAGGGAGTAAGCACGAAGGCTGTCATGTTTTAAAAAAGCACGGCAATTTGTTATAGAGATTAATTCGTTCTTTTTCCTATTTGATGATAATTGTATTTCAAATATATATATTTTAAAAAAAACATGTGCTAGCACTTTAGTCTGAAATTGTCAGTGGTGAATTTTGAATACGATGATTACCCATTGAGTTATAAATGAGCAGCATATCTGAAAGGAGTTCTATTAATCTATTTAGGGTTCTGAATTTTTAGTAGAGATCTTGATCCTTATATTTAGTTATTAAGATTAAGATTGGGGGCTCTTTGGACATGTAATATGTTTATCAAACAATTTGAGTTGTAGTAACATAACAAAAAGGAATTCAGTTAGGTTTGTGGTCATTAAGACCTCCTTGGAATGAAGTAATCGTGAAGAAATTTTAGAGAATTTGTTCTAAATCCTGTAAATTTTCAAATTTCTGTGTTCAAAGGAGCCCTAAAGTCTTCGTGGTATAGAAGTGTAGTGGTCATGGAAGAAAGTAGCCAAACCAAAAGAAGGTACAAAAATGACACATTTTTGATGATTAATCTTAAGATGGATGTGTAGTAATAGCATAGTAGATTTTGCAGGCGATAGCTTGTGTGAAAATGTTCAAAATCATTTTTTTCGCAATGACCAAGTAAAAAAGTTTTCCCCTCAAATCATTGTTCCAAGAAACAACCCAAAATTTTGAAGCATCAAATCAATAGCCCTACCTCTACAGGACTTAAGCCTGAAGGTGTACACAAAACACAACTACCTTGACAATGAATGCAAGCAAAACTTAAACTGCCAATTTTCAAAACATGTGCTTTTCAAGAATACAATTAGGAAATCTCAGTAGTCTAATCTCTAATGGCACCATCTTGACTACCTACTGTAGATGAAGAACTGCAGCAAAGCAAAACTCCTTTCCAGGTTCAAATGCTGCTTCAAGCTCTTCATAACTCTGTAGAACTTTCAGATTTTTTAATGCACTGAGTCCCTCCTGTGGTATAATAATGAAAAGAAATAAATAAACCTTTTGGGCCATTTTCTCTGAGGCCCATCAAATGGAAGTCTAGCTAGAATTTACCTTTTGAACGTATTCAGAAATTGTGAAATTGATGATTTTCTTGATGGTTTCTTTCTTCACTTTTGATGGCCCAATTAAGTGCAGAGCAACATCTTTTGGTATCTTCAGCACCACCAAAGAGTATAATGTAAGTAAAAACATTACATGCTTTGTACAAGATGAATTGGATGTGGTCCTTTGAACAGTCACATGCTTTGTACAAGTCAGTTTTAGCATCACTAGAAAGAACTTACATCTCGAGTTTTCCCTGAATGATCCGTGTAGCACCGTGCGGATAGACGATGCAACGGAAGGTGACCAGAGTTAGTTTCATGTCATAGATTTCAGAAGCTTTATAGGGAGGAGCGAAAACAAAAGGATAACATGCTGTTAACATAAACATTAGCCTATTATTGGAGATTAACCTAAACAAGACAATATCAAGGAGCAAACCTGCTCAGATTTGAATTGCATATAGATATGTTATAAATTATTCTTGCAGGAAGAACCAAATTGCAGGGATGCAAGAGCAAAACACAAAAACATAGTAGCCACATCTGTGGCCAGTTTTATCTGAACTGATATGGATAGAAAATAAGTGTAGTTAAGATATAAGAGTGGACCTCCTTTCATTCGTCGAAAGCCCGGGAGTGGTTGTGCCGCAGCAACACTCTTTGAGAAAACTTTCTCAAAGATAGAATCTGTGATCGTACTAGCTACAGTTACTTGTATCTGCATGTTGTAAGAAGCACAATGGACTGATCAATACATTAAGTTGATATTATTCTAAAGATTATACCCTCTGTTGACACCTTTCACTTATTACTGACTACAGTAATATGTTAACCAACCTCTATCAGTCCATCCTCTTCAGTTTGCACAGAAACAAGGAAATCTTTGAAAGATACTGACGACTCTGCGTTATTTTCTGTACCTGACAGAGTGATGTTCGAATATAAGAAAACAAACAGATATCTTCGGAACACACAAACTTTGGATATAATCTTAGGAGGATAAAGATGTACATTGTACCGGAGATACCGCCTGAAGCAAACTGCCAGCTTTATGGTTGATTCTGCAAAGGAAATTCTATGAGCACTCAGCAATCAGCACTAGAGAAATAGCGTTTGCAAACTGTCACTGATTTATCTACTCATAAGTCATCCCCAACTGTTTCTGCTAAAGAAAAACAAACTGTATATGACTACATGACATGAAGTAATAAGCACCGTTTTGACCAACACTTGTTGAACATCACCGAATAAGCTGGAGATAGTAGCCTTTGAGAAGATCGAAGCTGTGGTCGCAGCTCCCCGGCAAATTTGTGACTGATCATCTGCAAAACAAAAGGAAAAAAAGGGTAAGAGCTCAGCTACCGAACGCCATCCTAAATTTCTAATAGCTCTTTCTTGCTACACTACACAGTACACACCCACTCTCAGTCTCACAGAGTCACAGATGTACGGAACCAAACATTGACAGAAAATTCCCCCATGGCCTAAAGAAAGATCCCCAAGCAAAATCAAATCTTGCCCACGGAGCAGACCGAGATATTGAAAATCGCAGCAGCCAAACTATCGCAGGACTTCCAAGAGAAGACCGTACAAAAAAAACGCACAATATTCTTCAATTTCTTCTCATAAGACAACCCCCCTAATCCGCGCGGGATGCCAGAAAACAGCCGCGCCGAGGCGCCTAGAAGGGAGAGCCGGTCACCTTGGGGTTCACGAGGAGGCCCATCGCCGCAGGCGCCGCGAGAGAGCTTGCGGTGGGAATGGATAGCTCCATTTCTGCTCGGGTTCAGAGTGGTAGCAGCAGCCCTTGCTGGACGACAAGCTCCCTTCCCAGATCGGACGGACGCTGTTGCGGCGACGTGGGATCGGACAGTCAGTATGGAATCGCAGAGAGAAGCCCACCCCGTAATATTAGGAAAATCAGCAGAAATGCCATTACAATTTTATGTAATTTAAAAAATTTCATTACTAGTGAGTGGGGTAAGTTCGATCTGTCATATTTCAAAAACTTTAAAAATTATAATGACATAGAAAATTTTGACCCATAATATTATGGGACAGGTTACTTCTTCCGTTTATTTTAAATAATATTGTTGACTTTTATCATACGGAAATTTGTAAAAATATCATTATAATTGTTAGTGAAACATCGATGATATGTTTCAAAACTATAAAAATTGTAATGGCATAGAAAAATTTAACCCTTTATCATAATGTTTGACTATTTTTTTATTCAAAATATTTTTGAAATATCACTTATTTTATTATTGAAGACACTTCAATTGTAACTAATGGTTTACATATTTAAACAATAAATTTAAATAAGACAAATGGTTAAATATTGTGATAAGTAAATGAGTTCATTTAAAAATAAATAGCTGTTTTACATGTTACATTGGTTATTTTATCTCTTTTACATATCTGTTGCAGTCTAAAACATGATCAAACCTATGATAATACCAAAATGTTTTATTTAGTGTGTATAAAAATAAAAAATGGACAGTATTTTAACATTTGTTAAAAACATTGCACCACTTTATAAAAAAATATTTCAACACCAATAAATAACTATATGCAGCACACTTATTGTTATATTTCAGTAGCTCAAATTTAATATTTCATATATAAAAATAAAATATTTTAAATTTTATTTATTTTATTAAAATATTTTTAATGAGTATTCAAACATCTTTTGATTTGTTTTTCAATTATCAAGACGTTTAGACCATAGCCATAGGTGAAAGGGCCAAATTTTTCCATGCCATTACAATTTTCACGGTTTTGAAATATGCCATCGGCGTGTCACTGACAGATGGGATCTACCACAGTCACTGACAGTGGCATTTTTCAAATTACGGAAAATTGTAATGGTATGTTTACAAAAATTCCTAGGTGAAATATCAGCGCCGGCCCTGTTGCTTCACGCCTTCTCCCATCCGGACCATTGATTTCTGATCGGACGGATGAGGCGCAGGGCAGCCTCGCTTCAGCGGTGGCAGGCCTCTTCCGCGCTGGGAGCTGGACGCGCCGCGGCGGCGGAGGCGACGGCGGAGGCGGAGATGGCGGGGACGGGGCCGGGGCCGTACGAAGAGATGATGCGTGTGGTGGAGGCTTGCGCCGCCAGCATCCGGTGGCGCCTCCGTCCCCACTCCAAACGCCGCCTCCTCAATGGTCGGTGCCCACCCACATGCTTGATGCTTCCAACTCCACTTGTCTCCGACTCTCCGTGATGGAGGAGAGTTTGGATATGCTCATGCTAAGATGACTATTTTCTTGCTTAGTTTAGTGGCTTTATAATGTTTTGATATTTTTTTAAGAAAAATGTATTAGGCAATGGTCAGGTCAATCCATCTAATTCTATAAGCCAATTCAACCTTACATTATAGTACATTGTAGTGTATGAGTTTTAGTGGTTTAATTGGTGTTTTTTCTTGGCTCATTTGGGCGGTAATTCAAATGCATTAGGGTTCCATTATGATGGATCAATGAGAAATTTACAGATTTCTTGTGCATAGAGCATTTCTCTATATATCAATTTGTATTTGGCAGTAGTATATTAAGGACCAAACTGAAAATATGGCTATTGGGCTATTGACAGACATCCTATTTCTCTGCACTGGGTTGCGGCCTGTGGTACTGATGGATTATGGTGGCACAATGCCTGAACTACAAGAGAATCTATGCTCACTGCTGCATCATGCTCGGCAGGTAATTAACCCATTTCGATCTATTAAATAATCCATGATGGTATTTCGAAATTGCCTAGGCATGGTGCATTAAGAAATTTGACTTACATTTTTAGTCATCATCATTCCACATTGGAACAATTGCTAGAAGTAATGTTGCCAATTGTGACATCACTCCCTTGCAAGTCATAGTGGGAGTATTATTGTCATGGGCAGCGGGCTAGGGCTGCCAGGCCCATCCCAAACTCACGTGAACAATACCGCATGGTACTGTAGCATGAACAATACCGTGGGACTGTAGCAAAAATAGAAGATTGTTAGTTTAAAAAGTAAGGTTAGATTAGATTAGAATGAGTCCTCAAAAGGTAAGATTAGATTGAGTCCTTGAAAGGTAAGATTAGAATATGAAGATATTGGTTTTAGTTAGGAATTAGATATAAAGATTAGATTGGTTTCTATAATAAGAATTATTTCCTTAGATGTCATGTTGGTTCTCTCTATATAAAAGGATCTCTTATACTAAATTGAGAGGCAATAAAGAAAGAGTTTAATCTCTCATCTCAATGTTCTTCTCCTTAACATAAGTCTATCTCTCATCCCTAATAGCCAACGTCGCCCGGCTATCCTCCTGGCGGTGTTTATCCCATCATGGGTTCAACCCATGAAAATTGTCCACTTGCCATTGAAATGCCACATGAGCATTGGATGTAACTATGCCCTTACAAGTTACAACCTTGTTCCATGGTACATAGTTTTGGCTCTATGTCAACAGGTTACTCGAACTTCATATGTTGTTTGGCTAGTGAACACTTAGTACATTCAGGAAAAACATCTGGAATATTGGCATTCAATTTCTGTTGTTTAATCACTCTTTAGTCTCAAATTTTCTTTTTACATCAGACTTGAGACGCGGCCTCTTTCAGGTTGTAACTTCTTTCTTGACCAATCTGCAATCTATGCTAGAGAATCTTAAATCTTTCAGCTACTGAATATGCTTGTCGATCTAGTTCAGCCATATTAGTAATTTAGTATCATTTATTCATTTTTCTTGCAGGAAACAAGCATCTTGAGTCCACTAAGGGTGATGGTTATTAAAGATATGCTTTACTTGATTCATGTAAAGGGTCTTGCTGAGCATGCTTCACCAACTGCAAGGTCACAGCACCAGCTAGCTTTTGTGGACCTAGAGAGAAGCTGTAGCAAAGTCTTTGCCTTCTCTGATCATACTTTTCTATTTTATGTACTGTCCTGTTCTTTGTATTACTGAATATTGTCTTGGTGCAGATGCTTTCAGACACACAGAATAATGACACTGTGCATGAGTTTGTATCCATACAAGATCTATTTTCATCCAAGTTTCCTGTGGACGTAGCTGTAGATCTGCCTGTTATTCAACCTGGAACAACAAAGCAGATGTCAGAAATTCCAGAAGGAAACACTGGCACAGATTGTTCTGGATTTTGCATTGCTGACAGGACTGCACTGGTTACTGATCTAAGTGCCTTCCTTGAGAGCACCCAAATTGCATTGCCTTCTTTGAATGGGTAATGTCTGGTTCGATGTACTATCAAACCCACAACCATATAATAGAATATTAGTCCACTGAAATCATTACTTGACCACTTGGAAACAAAAAATGTTGCATAGTGTCATTGTAAAACGTGGTCACATTCCTTTTGTTCAGTTTTTGCTAGTTCTTCTAACATCAAAATGGATTGTCTAGCATATTATTTTGTTTGCTATATTGGTAAAATTTACCATATAAATTGGTCTATCTTATTTGTTTTTCATATTTCAATGTTTGTAGATGGCTTTTGGGTTATCCTGTAACATATTTGTTTTGCAATAGAAGTGCTGAGAGGGCCACACAGAATCTGTCCGAGCACTCTCTGCATATCTACAGGATATTTGCTGTCAGGTTTGGCATTTCTACTAACCCTGTAAAAGTCTTTTTGGGGAGAACATTTTAAGGCTTACTTGTAATATCTTTACAGTAAATGTCAACCGTCAGTTGTCAAACAGTCGGAACTGGAACTGATGAGGTAAATTATTTTTCTACAATGTCTTCATTTATGTTTCCACCTACATTACTACACGGGGCATAAGATATACAGAAATCCTTATATAAGCTAGTATCTACATTCAGCACACACCTTTACTATCATTCTATCAAATCCTCTGTAATATGCATACTGCACTGTATGTGAGTTGACCAATGGGTTATAAGGAGTTGGTTGGTTACTACTTACTAGCTGTGGCGGCTTTAGGATTTTTTTCATGGATGTTCCTACTTTATACTTCAAAATTCCATAAGATCGTAAACTTAAAATGCAATATGATTTTTTAAATATGTAATAAATAGAAAAATTGTGTCTCATAACATTATAAATCTACTAAAAATCAATATTTATATGGGCTAATTTCTGATACTAGAGGTATAATGGGGCAGATTACAGGGTGGTCTAGGGCCCACCTAGACCACCCTTAGAACCGCCACCACTTATGCTTACTAGGTTACGCAGATGGGGATGTTTTGTTTGCTTCCTAACAAACCATGCCAAATTTTGGCAAGGTCAAAGAGTTTACGATAGTGTTTAGTTCGAGGTCTCGGTGTTGGCTTTAAGAGTAGAAGCTTCTAGAATTGCCAAATTTTGTCATAGTTATATTAGGCCCTATTTGTTTTTTTGGGGGACTAAACTAAACTTTAGTCCCCCTCTATTCACTTGACTAAATTTTAGTCCCTCACCGTTTGATTCTAATGACTAAAAATCATTAAAACAGCTGAACAAGTACTAAATTATCCCTAATAAATGCTTGTTGTTACTCTTTTTCTCACCCTAAGGAGCATTAATGAGGGGCATACTATGTCAATAGTCTTCTTTAGTCCCTTTTAGCAACCTCATAGTGAGTAAAGGGCTAAAGTTTAGGGATAAAGTTTAGGGACTAAAGTTTAATACCTTTTAATATGGCGACTAAAAGAAACTAAATTTTAGTCCCTAAAATTTAGCAGGGTGTAACCAAACAGGAGCTTAGTAAAGGTGTGTTTGGTTTGCTGCCTTACCAAAATTTTCCCTGGTTACAAGTGGCAACATACCAAACAAGCCCTATAGGGCTATAGTTACCATATCTCAATTTTAATCTCCCCTAGTTGTGATATCCTTTGTAGCAGCACCTTTTTTCTGACTGAATTTTTGTACATGCAATCTAACCATGCATGACGTTCCAGTTTTTCAGTTCCTCGTGACATGAGCAGCAAACGTGATGAAGAACCATGGGCGAAATCATTTCTGGCTCACATGAATGAGAAGATCAAGCTATGCAACCATGTTTGGGCATCAATTCGGATGGAGATCGAGGTTTACCAAAGCCAGTCAGGACTCATTGTTTTGTAGGTTCAGACCAACAGACATTCGACTACACGATACTTCCTCCGTTTCATATTATAAGATTTGTTAGTTGTGTCTAGACTCGTATTGATGTTATTGAATCTAAACACATATATAAAATATATACATTGATCTATTGATGAATCTAGATAAAGTCAAAAAGTCTTACAATATGAAACATGGGGAGTATATGCAATCTTGCCATTCACTGATCCCATTGACAAATTTGTTTGTAGGTGAAGTTTTGTTCAGTTCATCCGAAATTCGAGTAGAATTGAGGCAATGGTGAATGGTTGTCACCTGAGATAGAACCGTGTGCCTTTAATTCAGCAGAGAGAAATATTTTTATTACGCAATGCTCAAAGGCGAATATACATTATTAATTATAAATCTTGTGAAGACAGCTATTATTTCTTACAAAATAGTGCTCATGTTTCATTTCCCTAATGATAGTTTTTCATTCATTGATTCTATCACAATAATTAATAATTGACAAATCAGTTGAACTTCGTTAGAGCTAGAAACTCCTAACTCCAAAAAATTATTGAAATAATAAATTATTTGTATCATTTACATGATGCTTTTTAACGTTGAGTATAATTTTGATGTTTTTTTAACGTTGAGTATATTTTTTTTCCGTTGCAATGCACAAACACTCAACTAATTTTGGCTTATTTTTAAAATAAAATTATTAAATTAGTGGTAAGAGTAAGAGAATATAATTATTTGCTTTTTTGTGTTTCATTGCAAATAAAAATTATGTGGTGAGAGAGAATCAAACTCTGGACGTGGTAACTAATAATTTTATTTTTTGATATATATACATTGTATACATTATATATATAATTTTTTGTTGTAAAAATAATGAGTATTCAATTGCATACCCTTAAATACACATTGGTCTGTTCCTGCTTATTGTTATATTTAAATAGCTCAAACTTAATATTTCGTATATAAAAATAAAATATTTTAAATTTTATTTGTTTTATTAAAATATTTTTATCAACTAATAAAAAATATTTTTAATGGGTATTGAAACGTCTTTTGATTTTTTTTCAATTATCAAGACGTTTAGACCATAGTCATAGGTGAAATACCAGCGCCGGCCTTGATGCTTCACGCCTTCTCCCATCAGGACCATTGATTTCTGATCGGACGGATGAGGCTCAGGGCAGCCTCGCTTCAGCGGTGGCAGGTCTCTTCCGCGCTGGGAGCTGGACGCGCCGCGGCGGCGGAGGCGACGGCGGAGGCGGAGATGGCGGGGACGGGGCCGGGGCCGGGGCCGTACGAAGAGATGCTGCGTGTGGTGGAGGCTTGCGCCGCCAGCATCCGGTGGCGCCTCCGTCCCCACTCCAAACGCCGCCTCCTCAACGGTCGGTGCCCACCCACATGCTTGATGCTTCCAACTCCACTTGTCTCCGACTCTCCGTGATGGGGGAGAGTTTGGATATGCTCATGCTAAGATGACTATTTTCTTGCTTAGTTTAGTGGCTTTATAATGTTTTGATATATTTTTTAAGAAAAATGTATTAGGCAATGGTCAGGTCAATCCATCTGATTCTATAAGCCAATTCAACCTTACATTATAGTACATTGTAGTGTATGAGTTTTAGTGGTTTAATTGGTGTTTTTTCTTGGCTCATTTGGGCGGTAATTCAAATGCATTAGGGTTCCATTATGATGGATCAATGAGAAATTTACAGATTTCTTGTGCATAGAGCATTTCTCTATATATCAATTTGTATTTGGCAGTAGTATATTAAGGACCAAACTGAAAATATGGCTATTGGGCTATTGACAGACATCCTATTTCTCTGCACTGGGTTGCGGCCTGTGGTACTGATGGATTATGGTGGCACAATGCCTGAACTACAAGAGAATCTATGCTCACTGCTGCATCATGCTCGGCAGGTAATTAACCTATTTCGGTCTATTAAATAATCCCATAATGGTATTTCTAAATTGCCTAGGTGTAGGAAGAGCTAGATGGATTGATTCCTCTCCCTTGGGTTGGGAGGATAAAAGGGGAGCCTTACAGGAGGGGCCCACACACCGGGGGCCCCACACACACACACTCTAACACCCCCCCCGCAGTCGAAACTCCGGCGCAGCGGATGTTGAGACTGGAGCGGAACTCAGAGAAGGTGGAGGAAGGCAAGCCTTTGGTGAAGATGTCGGCGAACTGGGAGGTGGTAGGCACATGTAGGACACAGACAGCTCCCACGATGACACGATCACAAACGAAGTGGAGGTCAATTTCCACATGCTTGGTGCGTTGGTGCTGGACGGGGTTGGTGGAGAGGTAGACGGCGCTGACGTTGTCGCAGTAGACCAACGTACTCCTGGCGAGGGGGCAATGGAGCTCCCCGAGGAGCTGTCGGAGCCAGGATGCCTCGGCCACCCCATTGGCAACAGCCCGGTACTCAGCCTCGGCACTGGAGCGGGAGACAACCGGCTGCCGCTTGGATGACCAAGACACGAGGTTGCCACCAAGGAAGACGGCGTAGCCGGAGGTGGAGCGATGCGTGTCTGGGCAGCCCGCCCAGTCGGCGTCAATGTAAACCACGAGGTCAGCAACAGGAGAACGCCGAAGGTGAAGGCCAAAGTCGAGGGAGCCGCGCAGATAGTGGAGAATCCGCTTCATAGCAGTAAGGTGCGGGTCCCTGGGGTCGTGCATGTGAAGGCACCTGCTGCACCGCATAGGAGATATCCGGCCGAGTGAAAGTGAGGTACTGAAGGGCGCCAGCAATGCTTCGGTAGGCAGTGGGATCATCCACTGGTGTGCCCTTTGTACCGGAAATCTTGGACTGAGCATCGACTGGAGTGGCACAGGGCTTGCAGTCAGTCATCCCTGCGCGTTGAAGGACATCCAAGGCGTACTGGCGCTGGTGAAGGAAGAGGCCATCAGGGCGGTGTTCCATTGTCACTCCCAAGAAGTGATGGAGCACACCAAGGTCCTTCATGGCAAACTCCTGCTGCAACGAGGAGACAATCCGCTGAAGTAGAGACTGGCTGGACGCAGCGAGAAGAATGTCATCCACATAAAGCAGCAAGTAGGCTGAGTCAGCACCGCGGTGGAGGACAAACAACGAAGTGTCACTCTTGGCTTCGCTGAACCCCACAGACACCAGGAAGGAGGCGAACCGACTGTACCAAGCCCGAGGAGCCTGCTTCAGACCATACAGAGACTTGTTGAGCCGTCAAACACACTCAGGGTGAGCGGGATCCACAAAACCCGCAGGCTGGCTGCAGTACAAAGTCTCCGTCAGGGTGCCATGGAGGAAGGCATTCTTCACATCGAGCTGGTGAACTGGCCAGGACCGCGAGAGAGCCAGGGAGAGCACGGTCCGGACAGTAACAGGCTTCACCACTGGGCTGAAGGTCTCATCATAGTCAACTCCAGGGCGCTGGGTGAAACCCCGAAGGACCCAGCGAGCCTTGTAGCGATCTAGCGAGCAATCAGCCTTGCGTTTATGTGTCCAGATCCACTTGCCGGTGACCACATTGCAGCCAGAGGGGCGAGGTACCAGGTCCCAGGTCTGATTGGCCAGAAGAGACGCATATTCTTCCTCCATCGCGTGGCGCCAGTGTGGATCCGCCAAGGCGCCACGAACAGTGGAGGGTATGGGAGAGACTGGCGGCTCCGTAGCGGCGGAGAGGACCAGGCGGTCAACTGGACGGAGGACCCCCGCAGCCCGCCGAGTCACCATCGGGTGAGTGTGGCGGGGATCGCGGTGGAGGAGGGGCGGGTGGTACACCGGCGGCTCGGCGCGAGAGCGGGCCGGTGCAACTCCCGTCGGGCGGTGCTGGTAGACCCGAATGGGGTTGGCGTAGCGGGAAGTAGATGACGGGGCCGCGCGTGGCGCGGCAGGTGTCGCGGGGACACGGGGCACGGCCGGGGCCGTGTCCGGGGTGGAACACGGCGCCGACGGCAACAACGGGCCAACCCCGGGCGCAGGAGGCGACAGGGAAGGGGCCGCGTGCGGCACGGACGAGGACGCCGGGGCCGCGCATGGCACGAGGGGCCACGCCGGCTGGTGGGGAGTGGCCGCACATGGCACAGCCGGGGGCACGGGGGTCACCGGCGGCACGGCGGGCAGCTCCGCTGCCACACACGGCTCGTCAGCAGGCGGGAGAGCCACCGGAACAGTCGGTGATGTACCTGCAGAAGACAAAGGTGGCTGAACACCGGATCAGTAGAAAACAGGGAGTCCAACTCAAGGCTGGTGGTGGGTGTGGAGTCAACGGAGAAAGGAAAGACAGACTCAGCGAAGATGACATGTCGTGAGATAAGCACACGACGAGAGGAGAGGTCAAAGCAACGGTACCCCTTATGATCGGGGGAGTAGCCAAGAAACGCACACAGGGTTGAGCGGGGCGCAAGCTTATGAGGAGCAGTGGCAGAAGTGTTGGGATAGCAAGCACACCCGAAAACACGAAGGTGAGTGTAGGAAGGTGGGGTACCGAACAAGGCATGGTGAGGGGTGGGAGCGCTCGTGGCCTTAGAAGGCAGGCGGGTGAGCACATAGGTGGCAGTAAGGAGGCTCTCAGCCCAGAAGCGAGCGGGAGCCGAAGCCTGAAAGAGCATGGAGCGCATAACATTATTAGTGGTACGAATCATGCGCTCAGCCTTGCCATTCTGAGGGGAGGTATAGGGGCAGGGCATGCGCAACTGGACTCCCTTCGAGAGGAAGAAAGCCCGGGAAGCAGAGTTGTCAAACTCACGACCATTATCACATTGGACGGCCTTGATAGTAACCCCAAATTGAGTAGAGACCCAAGCAAAGAAGTGAGTGAGCGTGGGGAAGACATCCGACTTGGACCGCAAAGGAAACGCCCATGAGTAGTGAGAAAAATCATCAAGAACAACCAGATAATATTTATAACCAGAAATACTCATGATCGGAGAGGTCCACAAGTCACAGTGAATAAGGTCAAACACATGAACAACATGCGAGGAAGAAATAGAAAAAGGTAGGCGAACATGATGACCTAATTGACACGCATGACAAATGTGCTCACTAGTGGCCCTAGTACAAGGAATAGAGGAGCTACGACAAAGCTGAGCCAAAATGTTGACACCGGGATGACCAAGCCGGCGGTGCCAGAGTGTGGAGGACGCTGTGGCGGCAAGGGCGGACGAAGGTGGAGCAGCGGAAGGTGGAAGACGAAGCGTGTAGAGGGGTCCGGTGCTGTCACAGCGGAGAAGAGGACGCCGGGTGGCCATATCCTTCATAGTCAAACCAAAAGAGTCAAATTCAACAGAACAGGAATTATCAGTGGTGAATTGATGAATGGAAATAAGGTTGTGAACAATGTCAGGAGCGACAAGAATGTTTTGCAGGCGAAAAGACCCACAAGGAGTCGCATCACCCACGGAGGTGACCGGAAGGCGAGAGCCATTCCCAACCATGATGGAAGAAGGGTGAGATGGGTGGGGGGGCCTGTGAGAGGAGATAATACCATCATGGGGAGTGGTGTGGAAGGAAGCACCCGAGTCGGCCACCCAATCCGTGGCGGCCGGCGGAGTCAACGCCATGGTGTTGAATGACTGCGCAAGGGCCGTCTGATCCCACCCACCGGACCACGGGCCCCACGCCGAAAGAGCAGGCGGGACCGGCCACCCGGTGAGCATGGCCGCAGGTGGGGTAAAAGGGCGAGGAGTGAACTGGCCCGGCCACATGGAAATGCGCCCCGTCCATGGGTTGGAGAAGGATGGCCAGGGCGCACTCCCGGCGGCAGGGGCTGGTGTGGCGGAGGTAGGAGCCGGAGCGCGACCGGTACCACCACGGCGCCCCCCTCCCCGGCGACGACGATCGCCACCACGCCCCCCCCCCCCCCGCCAGTGGTGGAACCGGCGGTAGGAGTACCAAGAAGGGAGGGAGCCGGTGACGGCGGTGGGTGGGAGGCCGGCCGGTTGGAGCCGGAGGTGATGAGAGCAGTCGCGGTAGTAGAAGGGGGAGCGAGTCCCCGGGTCAGCTCCTCGAGGACAAGGTCATCACGGACCTTGTGGAAGGAGGGGAACGGCACCGTCCTCGTGATCCATGTTCGGAGATGGGCGTAGCTGTCTCCGAGACCGCGAAGGATGTTGAGGACAAGAGTGCGGTCCGCAACAGGCTCGCCAAGGTCACGAAGAGAATCCGCCATTCCCTTCATGCGATGACAGTACTCCGAGATGGGGAGATCCCCCTGGACGAAGGTGCGGAAGGTAGTGTCCAACTGGAGAGCACGAGCCTCGCGGTTGCCAAGGAACTGCCCCTCGATCGCAACCCGGGCCTGCCGAGCGGTGCCACCAAGTTCCCGCACGATGTCCTGGAGCTCGACAGTGATGGACCCAAGGATCCATGACAGCACCACGCTGTCCATGCGCCGCCAAACGGACCCCTGGGCGACCTCCGGAGTGTCGATGGGGACGTGGTCATCCAGGGCATAGCGCCGGAGGGTGAGGAGCACCAGGTCGCGCCAGCGTGCGTAGGAGGACGATGAGGGATCGAGGGTGACTGGCACCAGCGCCCGGATGTTCTGGACACCGGCCGCCTGGGCGTGAAGCTGTGCGACATCCGGATCGACGGCGATAGCTGGAGCCGCGGTGGCAGGGGGGTCAACACCCCTGAGGTGATGCTCGGCCTCAGCGACATGCTGAGCCAGGGCATCAGCGGTCTGGCGAGCATTCTCCCAAGCGAGGGCGGCGGCCCGCTCGGGCGCTCGAGCAGCAGCGGCAGCAGTCTTGGCAGTGGCAAGGGCGGCTGCAAGGGCAGCGTCGGCAGCCACCACATCCGAAGGGGCCAGCCAGCCCGAGGCCACGGCGGTGGGGAGGCCACCCAGGGTCGGCCAGGACGTGGCAGGGGGAAGGGGGGGGCAGCGCCCCCGGGGCCCGGGGGAGGCCGGCGAGGCCGGTAGCAGCAGGAGGCCCCCCCCATGGTCGGCCACTGCAGGGCCGTGGCGGGGGGAGGGGGGCGGCACCCTAGGGGCCAGGGGAGGGCTCGGGGCGCCAGATCCGGCTGCCCCGGCGTCGGGTCCGGGCGGGGCTGGCGGGCCGGCGGCGAAGGAGCTCGGGGGGAGGCCGGCGGCGAAGGAGCCGGCCACGCCGGCGTCGAGGCAGGGCGGGGGGAGCTCGGCGGCGGTGAAAACCGGTATGGGAAAGCCGGCGGCGCCAGATCCGGCCGCCCCGGCGGCGGATCTAGGCGGGGGAAGTCCGGCGGCGCCGGATCGGGCCGCCCCGGCGGCGGATCCGGGCAGGAGAGGGCCGGCGGCGGCAGAGCCAGCCACGCCGGCGTCGGGGCAGGACGGGGGAAGGCCGGCGGCGGCGAAGCCCGGCGGGGGAAAGCCGGCGGCGCCAGATCCGGCCGCCCCGGCGGCGGATCCGGGCGGGAGAGGAGCGGATCCGGCCATGGTGGCGGAACCCAGCCCACGAAAAGGGGAGGAGGAGAAGGAGAAGGTGGTGCTCGCCGGAGGAGGCTCGCCGGCCATGGAGGCGGCGGTGGCGGCGCCGGCGGCAGACGAAGGTGGAGCCTAAGGCTCTGATACCATGTAGGAAGAGCTAGATGGATTGATTCCTCTCCCTTGGGTTGGGAGGATAAAAGGGGAGCCTTACAGGAGGGGCCCACACACACACACTCTAACACTAGGCATGGTGCATTAAGAAATTTGACTTACATTTTTTTAGGGAAATCAGTAGGAGAGGCTCCTACTGTGATTTGCATATATTAAAAAGACCGAACATAAAGCGGATACATTAGGGGAGAGGAGGGGAGGTTAAGGTCTTAGAAGAAGGCTCCAGGGTACCCAGCCAAATTTTCAGAGGCAGCTTGAAACGACCTGGGTATCTATGAGATTGATTGGAGATCGTAACAAGAAAGACGTTCTTCCAGGAAACAAAAGAAGGGGATACATTGTCGAAGACATATCTATTTCTGTGCAGCCATAAAGACCAGGAGGTGATGATGACGACATCCATGAAAAAAGGAAGGCCGAACGTGGTCTTTGCTGCGTGAAGTTTATCCGGAACTGTCAGGCCACCTACCCAATGAATGCCCAAGTATTTCCAGCATTGGAGGCTGAACGAGCAGTCAAAGAACAGGTGTGTAGAAGATTCTGCTATCGCCGTGGGGCACAGGCAGCAACTGAGATCCTGTGGGGAAGTAAGGATGTGTTTCCTGTGTAGTATATCCTTGGTGTGGAGTCTGTCCAGGAGAAAAAGACCTTCAGTTTATTGGAGCATTTAGCCTTCCAAATCCATTTGAAAGTGACATGGGGCTGGAGAAACTTGAATTGGTGGTTGTAGAATTGCTTGGATGAGAAAGGAGAAGTCCCCCAGATGAATGTCCAGTTATCTTGTGATAGGTCCTGAAGGTTGAAGCCTACAAGAGTCGCCCTTAGCTGATTGAACTTGAAAAGTGCATCGAGAGAGAGCGGCAGGTTGAAGTTGTCTGAGGGGTCTGCTTGTTCCAGAAAGAACTTCACGGAGCAGTTACTCCTTTTGGCGAAGGAGAACAGTCTCGGAAAAGTCATCCGGAGGGGGGTGATAAGCCAGCAGTCTTCCCAGAAAGCCACCATGGCACCATTTTTAACAATTGGGCTAGCAATCCCGCGAAAGTGATTGGAGAGGCTGAGGATATCCCGCCACCAGTGAGAACCTTTGGGCGGCGCGCAGTGCGGGGGGCACTGCGAAGAGCTGTATTCCTGTATAACTGGTGAATTAGCTGAACCCATGGGATATCTTGAGAGGAATAGAACTTGACCAGATGCTTGAGCAGTAACGCTGTATTTTGAGTTCTGAGATCAATGATGCCGAGGCCTCCTTTAAGTTTTGTCTTGCGCACCCTATGCCAGGCAACCCGGGAAGATGAACCTGCATTGATGGTGAGACCATGCCAAAGGAAGTTTCGACGGGCTTGATCAATGCGGTGGATGACTTTGGAAGGTAATTTGAAGGTGCACATGGTGTAGGTAGGCTGGGAGGAGATTACAACATTAACAATCTGAAGTCTTCCCGCCATAGAAAGCCAAGTTGAGGTGGAGGAAAGGCGTCTGTCAATGTTTTCCATGAGGTAGTTGAAATCTTTGAATTTTGGCTTGAGTGGTCTCCTTGTCGAACACCTCTACCACAATGAAAAGAAGGTCCTAGGTATCTACTGAGGAGTACACGGGAAGAGGAGGAACCAAAAAGAAGAGTTATCCACTCTCGCCACCTAGGACCAAAACCAAGTTGCTCCAGTACTTTTAGGAGATAACCTCAGTGAATTGAGTCAAAAGCCTTGGCAATGTCCAATTTTAGAAAGAGAGCTGGTGTTTTGGATTTCTGAAGCTCTCTAACCACATTCTGCATGTATAGGAAGTTATCTTGGATGCAGCGTCTTTTAATTGAAGCACTTTGACAGGAAGAAATAATGTCATTTAAATGGGGAGCCAGCTTGTTTGCTAGGATCTTGGAGATGATCTTACTCACACTATGTATTAAGCTTATTGCTCTATAGTCGGTGACCTTTGAAGAGTCTTCTTTTTTTGGAAGGAGGAAGATGTTTGCTTTGTTTGTGAGGCCTATGTGGCTGCCTGAAAGGTTGAACAACTGATGGAGAGCAACAACAAAATCTGTTTCAATTATATCCCAACAAATCTTGTAAAAAAACATTGTGTATCCATCAGGTCCTAGGGCTTTTTTTGAAGGTACGGAGAAAATAGTGTTTTTAATTTCTTCTTCCTCGAATGGTGCATCAAGGTGTTACAAGTCCATTTTTATGTGACTCGTGCCATTGTATTGCATCAAACAGGTATCCTTATGTGACTGGTACATCAGTAATTGCACTGAAATACAAGGACGGTGTGATCATGGCATGTGATACTGGAGGTTAGTTGATAATTCTTCTTCACAGATAAATATAGTTCATGCAATGTGGAATTCATTCTTTTACTTCTTTTACCAGCCTCCTATGGCTCAACTTTGCATTACAAGAGTGTGGAGCGCATTAAGGCTGTCGGTCAGCATAGCCTTATTGGAGCCAGTGGAGAATTCAGTGATTTCCAGGAGATTTTACGTTATTTGGATGAATTAACGTAAGTTACTCATATGGTTAAACCTTGTTTTCTTCTCATTCTTATTAGCAATCCATAGTGATATCTTCATCTCACGCTTTTCAGCTTATCCGATCATATGTGGGATGATGGAAACTCATTGGGTCCCAAAGAGGTCCATAGCTACCTGACGAGAGTAATGTACAACAGGCGCAACAAGTTTGATCCTCTCTGGAACTCCCTTGTACTTGGTGGAGTGAAAAAGGGTCCTAAAGGTGAAGAGAAAGTATCTTGGCATGGTACATTCTTTACCGAAAAGTAGTATTTTTTTTCATTTTTATTGCTGTCAGCTTGTCAAAACTTATGTCCATTTCCTGGCCTGGATTGTCCAGGTGAACATGATTGGTACTCACTTTGAGGAAAACCACATTGCCACTGTATTTGGGAACCATCTGGCAATCCCAATACTTCGCGCTGAATGGTGTGAGGACATGACCTTCGAAGAAGGTGTTAAGCTTGTTGAGAAGTGTTTGCTTGTCTTGCTGTACCATGACCGGTCATCCATTAACAAATTCCAGGCATGAACTTGTCGCTGTCGCTAAAATCGCTCTGTTCGCTAAATGTGTTTTTGTCGAAAATGAGTTTTCTGAATTGTTATAACTTTGTGTTGTGCTTGAATGACAGATTGCTAAGATCACCACTGAGGGAGCCGTCATCTACCCGCCATATTCATTGAAGACTTACTGGGGTTTCTCTGCCTTTGAAAACCCATCCAAGGGTGCTGTAGGATCATGGTAGGTTTATTTAGGCTGCAGACGTTACATGTCAGGCAATGAGCCAGGATGAGGCATACTCTGTTGTTCAAACCGACTTAAGCTCCTGTGAACGTTTTATCCTAACATCACCTGAACTCCACGTTCTTTGTATGAACATTCCGATCGTGCAAATTTTATCTCTAACTTCCGTGGTCGTTGAGCCTGATACTACATTGGATCAATGTTTGTGTTGCCTTGTCTGGATTTCTTGAAATATTGCCCAGATACGATTGCTTCTGCTTGTGGGGGTGGGTGCCAAGGTGCATATTGACATATTGTGACATGCAGAGCGGAGCAAAGGGTAGGGGTGGTGTGTATACGTTTAATTTTGTGGACTATTTTCTAATATGTGAAGTTACATTTAGGGCTATATATTATCAATACAGTAGTAAATATTAAACAGATTTGTTTTTTATACGGGTGCATAGCATCTATTAAAATGATAAGATTATCCATTTAATTGAGAAGAAAAACACACTTTTAACATATTTTTGTTTTTTCGAGACACTGGTTTATAATTCCTTATACATGTCACTCGTTTTTTCACACTGATATTTCAGTCTTGATACCATATGTCAGGTAAAGCGATTAGTGTATAAAAGATCACAAGTTCCAATGGTATATAAGAAAATTTCCCTTCTTTATAAACTAAATTTTGTTTTTAGAGAGATATTGATTTGTTTTGTTTTAAGAGATACTGATTTGTTTTTATAAACTGATTTTTGTTTTTTAGAGATACTAATTTGTTTTTTTTGTCTCTTTCACGTAAACAAGGCGTCAGTATTAAAGAACTTACTAGTGCTGTGTAGTCCATGTAGTCCAGAGCTTCAAGAAAATAATAATAAAAAAAGACAATATGTGAAGAAAAAACCAAACTTTTTTATTGCTCAAATTGAAATGTGAACAAAAGATTACATAGATACAGTATATAGGAGGATTCGGTTTCCCAACATACTGAGGGAAAAAGTAAAGCATGCCAAGAGATGGAATATAACTAAGTTGAGTCAAAAGTTAGAAACAAAACAAACAGCAACGATTGTAAATTCGGTGATAGCAAAAACATTTCCCACATGAGAGTAAAATGAGAAACATTGCTGATATATTTATGCAGAGAGGTGCATCATCCATAACATTACGAGATGTTGAAATTGATCATCTGGCAAAACTGTGTCACTGACACTTTGAGCACTTGGCACATCGAGGTGTTCCACTATTCTTAGTTGCAAAGAGAATGTACACATGGGAAATAAGAATCTTCTTACCGTTCCGAGTTAGAAATTGTTGCTGTTCTCAACAAATGACGACAAATGCCTAACAACTAATCGCCTATGATCCTTATTGCTTTCTTTACCACTCAATTCTATCATGCCATTCATTACCCGGGTGTACAGCCTTTCGAGCTGTGGCACTCCATAGCCTATGGTGAGCTCCATGAAGCGTTGCTTCACGACTTCCAGTCGTTCAAGTATGTCGTCACTAGTAGGCATGGCATCATCTTCACTGTTGTCAGTCACCATGGGTTCAGGAGCAGCAGCGGGTAATTCTGATCCTTCAGTTGATGAATGGTCAGTTTCTTTCAATGCACCATTTGAATCCGGTTCTTTTGGAGCTTCTTCCGGGGAAGTTGGCTTTGACAAATCTACATCACCAGAAGACTTCTCATCTCTTGTTGTCCATTCTTGATATGCAAAGTACAATTCTCATAACCAAGAAAAATCATGTGCAGTGTTATAGACTGACCTTGTTCATTTTCAGCGCTTTTCTTTTGCCGCTTCAACACCTCATAACTTTGTGATAGATTTACTTCTGGCTGTACATTACGAAGCCTTGCACTCATCCTAGTTCCAGAAACCAGCTGAGCAACAGGTGCTGCTTGAAGAATAGAGCTATCTCCATCATACAAAACCTGTAGTGGTCCTCCCTGTTCAGCAATTTTATCACAAAAGGACACCAAAGATGGGTCCATCTGTGACAGCATTCCTTGCACCTGACCAAAGAGATTGTTAGTTACACAACAGGGATATGGACCTAGTCAATAATCAACTACAAACATAAGAGGAGAAAATAAAATACCACATCTCGTAATTCACACGCTCTACTGACAATACGAGATCCATTGTAGTCACTCCCATTATATGTCTGCACAAATAGTGCATTGGTTATCAACAAAGTATTGAAACAGTAATTAAAGAAGTTTGGTCACTGTTTACTATTTTACTTTAGACATGTAAAAGGAGTGGAGCATTAAATGTTCCATTGAGAATCCCAAACCTTCGCATTTGAGACAATAAGATCGATGTCCTTCATAAATGATGCCGGAGTAAGGTACTGCCCAGAGTCCACCTGCTGCAAGACAGTAGCCACATCCATGGGATTGTGCACTATGGATCTATAGTCAGGTACATCCTCTTCTGATACCGGTAAATGGAAGACACTGAACCTTTTGTTGTACAGAATGCTGAAAAGATGAACAGTCCAACCTTGGTTATTTCGATCTGATTTTAGACAATACTGCCCAAACTCCAAAACAATAATAGATTAAGTACAGAATTGTTGCATTAGTGACTTTTTTCCAAACTTATATTAAACAGATTCACATATGTGGTATTGTTTCTGAAGAATATGCTAGACAATTAAGTTTTAAATTTTGACCAACACCTATCTGCTTGCTTGGCTTCTTAACTGTCTTATCTTCATTGTAATAGGGCTCAGTACAGCCTTGAGAAAATGCAATGACCCTCCATACATTGCAGCATAAAAAAGTGCAACTAGATGTCTAATATTAGTTTGTTTTGTTCATTTGTTTCCAATCACCTTTATTTATGATCAACAAAGGTTATGTTGGAACTGACAAGAGTACTGGTTATTGACTTTTACTTGTAATATAAATGCACTTAAGTCATGGTTTGCAAAAGATATGTTCCATCCTAAAGAAATGGTCAAGTATCACCACATTAACTCTAATTATTCATATCCGCAGACAAGAAAATACATATCCATGCATTTTAAGAAACAAATCAAATCCTCATGACCTGAGCCCTGAGCTGTTATATTTGGCTGGAACTAACATTTCTTGACCGATTAAATATGGATCTGAGACTGGAAATAGCATAGTCTATAGATAGGCTAAAGATGGTCATGTGTGAGCAACTGGTCAGTGTTTTCTGGTAGAATATAAATATTTGCTGTTCTTCAGCAGAAGTGTCAACTGTCAAGACTAATTATAATGCTAACAGATATTAATGGTGAAAACATAGGAACAAAATTGGGACATAAATGCAACTCTGTAAAGGAGTGAATTGCAGACCGGTTACAAATATCTCGAAGACACATTCTCATCCGACGAACAGCATGTTGTTCTGCTTCTGCTTTCGCTTTTAGCTCTAAAACCTTGGGTCCATCCATTTCCTTTGGTGCTTTGGGAAGATCTACAGAAGACTTCTGGTCTTTTGACTTACTTCTAGACTCTTCAATTTGAAATGAGAGCAATGACTCAAACAAAGCGTGGAAGTATCTCATTCTGTCATCATCACCTGGATGATCCACTTGATATCTATCAAACAAACGGAATTTCTTGATGAACAAGACCAATATTGGAAGATAATGTAGACCACAACAACTGAAAATAACCAAATCATTAGCAAAACAGCACATATGAACAGGAACTTACACATTACGAGAAGAGAATATGGCAGAACACTCTTCTTCAAGGTCATCGAAGGCCACTGATGAAGTCCCTAGCAACAAAACTGAAAGGTTGGATGGCAACTCATTCAACAGACTCAGTAACACAGCCTTAAGCGGTTCATGTGCCTGTTTCATCCAAGATGAAGAATATTATCAGTTATTCAATATTTACCAATAATCATTTCATAATACTAAAATTTATACAACTTGAATAGCACACACATACTAACCGTCTCCCACCAAAGATGGAACTGAGGTAAGTAGAGTATGGATGGAGTTGTTCTCCTAGCTTCCCCAAAAATGTGCACAAGAGCTTCTTCAGGTGTCTTTGCACTTGGATCAGACAGAAGAGATGGCAGCCCCAAAGAGTGAACAGAAAATTTCTCAAGCTCGTGCAAAACAGCTGGTCCAACATGATCCTGATTAGCGTAAAACACATTAGTGATAAGGAAAGGACTAAAAATGGTGATATATATATATATATGTGTGTGTAAAAGAGGATGATTCCTACCAGTCCAACACTCTCACCGCCACACATCAAAAGGCGAGGTCTATAAACAAGAGGGATGGATGATCCATAGGAAATGGCAGAGAACTTGCTAACATCTAACGATGAAAGGAAAGGAAAAATATCAGCAATCCTTTCCATTATTTTTTCAAGATGCCTTTTTAGACAAGGAGCAATAACTGATGACAATGGCCTTGAATGCACAATTGATCCCCTATGTGCAGCTGGAGTTATTGTAGACATAGCTTCCAAGAAGTGGTACTTCTCAACCCTGACTGAATCAACATCAATGACAAACTTGTCATCACTCATGTAGACCTGGGGATACTTCTCCCTAAATGCTCGGATAGCAGCCTCTGTACACAAAGCTTTCAAATCAGCTCCACAATACCCCACACAGCTTGCAGCAAGTTCCATCTTTAGTTCCTTTGGTGGAGGATCCTTCCATTTCCGTGTGTGAATGTCCAGTATTTCAGCTCGTGCCTCATAGCCAGGTAGAGGAAAATAGAACTCACGATCAAATCGGCCAGGCCTACGCAATGCTCCATCAATGGCATCAATCCGGTTTGTTGCTCCAATCAAAACAACTTGCCCACGTGAATCAAGACCATCCATCAAAGCGAGTAATGTAGAAACAATTGAATTGTGAATTTGCTCTTGCTTGCTAGACCTCACAGGTGCCAAACCATCTATCTCATCAAAAAATATGATTGATGGCTGATTCTTTTGAGCTTCCTCAAAAAGTAGCTTGAGCTGCCTTTCAGCCTCTCCAACCCACTTACTGAGAACATCAGCCCCTTTTCTCATATAAAAGCTGACTTTCTGACCAGCTTTAGAGGCAGCACAAGCTAAGGCACGAGCAATCAATGTCTTCCCAGTACCAGGAGGGCCACAGAGAAGAACACCCCTAGGAGGAGTAATGTGATAGTTTGCAAAAAAATCTGGATACAGCAAAGGGAAGAAAACCATTTCCTTCAATGCATCGATGTACTCAGACAGGCCCCCTATATCATTAAAACTCACACTCTCATCAACCTGCAGAGGCTGAATATCAGCTCCTCCCTTGGAACTTGGCCCAGCTGTTTGGATCCCTGACATAAGTGAAGAAGTACTAACTGTACTATCACCCTGATGACCCCAACCAGATGCTCCAACATTCAGACCCCATGCTCCTGAACTATGCATGTCCAATCCACCCAAAAACCATGGCATGCCTCCTCTCCCACTACGCATCCATGGCATAGATGGACCGTCATCTGGCTCATCCACAAGAAGAGAATCATCTGAATCATCTGGCAATGAGAACCGAGGGCGTTTGTGAATGCGGGAACCACCTTTTTTCAAATATTTGCTATTCTTTGGACCAATTCCATGTACTAGTACTCTACGGGGAGATTGTGTTCTGTGCTTCCCTTCCTTTCGTGGGGATGGTCTACGAACTTCTGAACGGTCCCTTAGATCATATCTCCTTCTCCCTTCTTGTTCTTCCTCACCATCTTCATCATCTCCATCTGCTTCAGCTTCATCACCTCCATCAACCTCCTCCTCGTTACCATCCTCTTCGATATCATTACCATTTTCTCTCCTATCTTCTGCACGCTGTTCTTCAGAGCTTTCCTGGTCATCCTCAGATTCTTGGTATGGATGAAGTCTTTTCCCTCGGTTAGATCTTCTAGGCCGTAAGCCTTCACGGCGAGGAATGGAGTTAGAATTAGACAACTTCTTGCGTTTTGGCCGAGCTGACACTTCATCATCCCCTTTACTCTTTGAAGATCGGTATCTGGGTCTCTGAAACATTAAAACAAAGAGGCGAGCAGGTTAAAACAATAATCAGCAAACTTTACTTTGCATTGTCTATTTGTCTGCTAGTTTCTGTCTCTCTGAAACTCCAGACACTCACCATAAGATCATCATCTTCCATACTAGAACTATCTGTGTCATAGTCCTCCAGATTTACGGATATTCTTCGCTTTCGTGTTGAACGGCGTAGATTTGCTGCAATAGACTACAAAAAGAATTATTATAATCAAGTCATCTAAAAAATTCAACCAGTGGGTATTAAGATGGTCCACAGCATTCAACTAAGTCAATAAAGTCCCCTTCGGACGCAGCACGTGACAGAGCATGCTCAACTTCATGTGGGGGGGCATGCTCAACCCGTGCCTGCGAGGGACTATTTTTGTGCAAGACCTACGTTTGAGCCCAGGTTGGCATCCTCTCTACTAGAGGCTCTACCACTGAGAATAATCAACTGCACTACAAGCATGTTGGAAATAATCAAGTCATCTGAAAATAAACAAAACAAGCTACAAGGAAGAGACAATCAGGTTACAATGTTCAGGAAATAGATTTTGCATTAATGTGCCGCATTTTGACAGCTTGAAACCTAGGTACCTAGCAATTACAACTTAATGAGGGTCTAGGCTCCACATTTAAACTATTGTTATTTCTGGTTCTGCGAAGATTTAGTAGAAATCTATATTCATGAATACAAGGCTAGTGGCCTACTACAGCATTCATAAAAGCAAATCATGTTCTGTAGCTAAAGCTGGTTAATGGGCTATATACATATCAACAATTGCCTTATGCACTGCCATGTGTGAAATAATGTTGATAAGAAAGGGCTCTGCTAAAACATTTTTAAATTCAAAAGGGGGAATCAAATCTACAACAATAAGAAATACAAAAAACAACTTTAGAACTTTGCTACAACTTCACAAGGGTGGTATGTGATCACCTATTCATTGCCCAATGAAATTATTTTTGTTAAAAAAAATAGCAACAGATAATTCTCCTTAGAAAAAATATATTTAAAAAGGCTAAAGCCGGACAAGGAATTTGTTTAGGCAGGAAGTTAAATTCAGTAAGACATGCTCCTACCCAAGCTATCCAATTTATTTCAGCAACCAACAGCATTGTATTGAATTCAAACATCCCATATACAACAAATTTACAAAACTACAGCAAATATAGGAGGAATTCAACCAAATGTCATGGCCTATGCATGCAGAGCCAAGTTTCTAACTATCTAAGAGAACATCATAACACAATCAAAATTGTTAGCGTGATGTATAGGCCCACGGGCCCAGGGGAGTTCGGCTGGAACCCTAGGAGGTGCCTCCCTCCCTGGTTTTGGTAGTATTTATATTTGGCAAGGATTCCCTAGATTATTTGGCAAGGATCCCCTAGATTAGCTGGATTAGCTCCTTCCTTGTTTACCTCTTTCCTTGTTTAGCTCTTTCCTTTCTAGATTAGAGCTTTCCTATTTCCTGGGACATCCTTGCCTATATATATTGAGCCTTGGGCTCCCCCCATAATCAATCTACTAATTTTCCCAGCCATCCTCTTTCAAAAATCACAAGTCATGCTGAACTATGCACAACAGCTTCCTACTTTATATCTTGAAAACAGTCATAAACTGGAACTTGAAACCTATCTAACTTACACTAAACACTAATAATAAGACCGCGAGAATCAGCACCACTTTATCACCGCCCTCAATTATTTCACGTGCACTCTTCCATGCTATCAAAGTCACCACTACTTGCAAGTTGCAACAGCTTAAGAAAAATGAAATCAAGTGGCATGAACACAAAGAAAATATAGAAAGAAGATTCAACAAGCCCATTAAACATAGAAAGACGAGAATGCTTACATCGGCAGGTGGTGCCCTTACAGATGACTTGCGAAGCAGCTTCTTCGCAATCTGTGATGCAGCTGCTCGCTTCTTAGACTTCATCTTCTTACGTATGGCTGGATTGTAGTACATATAGTTACGCCCAAAGTACTTTGGCCGCTTGCGCAGCCGATCGCTAGTCCTCACCGGTGTCACCGACGAATCCCCTTTCCCTTCCATCGTCACCATCACTCCCCTCCTCACGTCCTCATCCACACCACGCCGACCATTGATCCCTAAGCCCATGTAAGCAAACAGCCCGTTAATTTTAGTAAAATCCCCAAACCCTAGTTCCAAATCCACCAAGTTAAATACACAAATAAGATGTCAAACAATGGTAAATTTCGCACTCGTACATTACGAAATAGAGTCCATTGCTTATTCCCCACACCACAAATCCCCCAAAATGGTTAAAAATCAAAAAACATGGGGGAAAAATCCGAATCACATAGCCAAACACCGATCAGACAGCCACGACTCCCCCAAAACCACCCACGGCGAGAAAAGCCGCACCTCACTCGAGAAACCCGAGCTAAACGTCCAAAATGAACGGGAGACAAGAGCGCAGAAAGCCCCGGAAATCCGGAGGTGGGCGCCGCCGCGGGGGCACTGACCTCCGGGGCTCGATCAGAGAGAGCGCGCGGGACGCGCCTGGTGGGATCCGACGCGGCGCCGGCGTCTGGTCGGAGGCGGCTGTCTCGCGGAGGCGGCTGTCTCGCGAGGGTTTCCTCTTCGGGCGGCTTCCCCTGCACGTCGGGGGTTTCGAAGCGGAGGGGGTCCGGGAGGCGAGCGAGACGAGAGACGACGCACGCGAGGCCGCGAGGGTTTCTACCTCTCCGGAGGCGCACGCGCGCGGCACGTGACGGGTGGGGTGGTCGCTGGGCGCGCCTCGGGCTCGGTCGCGGCGTTCACAGCTGGTGCGGGTGCGATTTCTGACAGGTGGGCGTGGCGGTATCATGGGCTCCACCTGTCAGCTGTCGGGGAGGTGGTGTATTTGGTACTTCGTGCCCGATGGGTTCGGCTGGTTCGGTTGTTACCGGCCGTTCGATGGATAGGGATCGGACGGTGCAGAAGGTGTTGAGGACTCTACTGTACGAAACTTTATACAAAGAAGAAGATAGACAACATCCAGAAATCTTCTACGAATTATTTTTTACATCAAGATAAAAGATATATTAAATAGTATTATTATTAAATTGAATTTCTCATATATTTACCCTAATGCATTAAATAGAACTACTATTGCATGCATAAAATCACACGGTTAGCACCATAAAAAACTCATTTAATACTTAAGTCTAGATAAACTACAAATAGATAGCAGGTTTTTGAAAAAAACTAAAAATGTAATAGGTAGAAGATTTTTGGATTGAGGGAGTATATAAGAAAAAAGTTGAACTTTGTTTAGATTCGATTGCGTATAAACGAGGAGAGAATCATGTATTTATAGACAAAAACTTCTAAAAGATAGATGTGTCCAATAATCTATGTTTCTCTTAGATATTCGGTTTTCTAATAGTCCCTTAAGCACTCTACGGGACATGTATATGCCTCATCAAAACTCCTCAAAACCTATTGGGAAAATCAGGAGAAATAGTACATAGCACGTGTTTTAGTTGCTCGAATTGCCTCATTAAAAACCTTAACATGATAAACTTCAAGAAAACTTATTTAAGGGAAAAAGAGTACAATTCATCCAAATATTTCATATGATCTTGAAGATTAATTCGGGTACTTAGTCTGTTTGACTAAGAATCAATTCTTCTTATCGATGTTATTTCTCCCCTTAAAATACACAAATCTTTAAGTCTAACGTACACATATTTCAAAGAGAGATTTTATGAGAGACTTAGTGAATAATCTACGATATTTTCATATAACTTGGTGTGTATCGTATTCATTTTATTCGTCTTATAGAAGTCGTGAGCACAGAAGAACTTGGGTATATGAGCTTCATTAAAGTTATATTATCTTCATGGATAATGTTGGGGGTGTTAACATAATTTGATCTACATAACCGTTATATCTGATGAACCATTCTTCTAAACCATGCATATTCTAGTGAGGCTTCGTACAAAACTATAATTTCCAAGTGGTTCATTGAAGTCGATACATGACTTTGCTTTGACGATTTCTAGGATATTATAGTTCCAACACATAGGAAACATAGCTAGATCATGATAGTAGATTTACAGTAAACATAATGTCTAGCCTAATGCAGTAGACTAGATACATTAACATACCTACAACATTCAAGTATGGAAATTATGGTTCCAAAATTTCTCCTCATCTTCTCTATATCTTTACGAATGTTGGTCTACTTGCAATGACCTTCTATCCATGGAGGAAATAGCTTTTTAAAGCCAAATCTCTACCACACTTCTTGAGTGTAAGTGGATTGATATACTAGAATTCATCAAGCACGTGCTCTAGCTATAAGCCTAAGTAAACTTAGTTCTATTCAAGTGTTTTATTTCAAACTCAAATTCAAAGAACAAGTTTTTTCTCAATTTTCAATGGTATTCAGACCATATCAATAATCCATTTAGGGATTTTAACTATTCATGTAGCATTCCTTTCAGATAAGTATACTATATACTACTAACACTATTCATTCTGCCTTGGTTCAAAATATGGTACTTCATATACCTTCACACAAATGTCTAATCCAATCTTCCATGCAAATAACAACATCAATCAATTCATTTCTCAATATAATTTTACTTCAAGTCGATTTTTAACTTCATGTTGATTCTTTCAACTCCTGGTTGATTTTAATATTCAATTGCTAGTTGATTGTTATTGTGATTATATTTCTAAATGTAATTTAGCCCATGACCGAAGAATATATTTCACAACCAACTCCTACTAGTTGAGTGAAAATTTTATACAACAAACCATGATTTATCTCTTACTATATTTCTTCCTTGTTAGACAATTCAGTTATCATTATCTTCTTATAATCTGTTCAATTTAACATTTTCATTTATTCAACAAGTGCTATAGGCTCAAGGTCAAGATTTATGATTGTGGAAACAATAAATAGTAAGTGCAAATAATTGACAATTATTATATCATAGGATTCATCCGAACTTATATAACTTTCAGTTATTTCTTTATGGGTTGTGCATTTGGTGCTTTATCATCTTTCTCACCATTATTTTCAATCATAGGAGCAAGGTCTTTAGTGTACCAATGATTATTTTGATGTGCACCTTATTACTAGTTTCTTTCTTTATGGAAAGATTCGTATTAGTATGCCTATTAAGGTTCCATACCATTGTCATGTCTCAACTGGCTCCCTTCATTCTTTGGAGCAGTTTTCGTGATTAACTATGATAAGCTTTCATGTTTTGTTTTCACCAGACATCTTCGGTTACTTAAGGATATGAAGAACCGGAGTTCTCGTCCTATTATTTTTGTTCGAGGCTTCTAAACGAGATGAGGGATACCTTTTCTTTCTTCGGTATTTCACCATCTCCGATGCATTACATTCAAGTAATACAACTTAGTCATACTTTTTATATCACAAAAATAATTAGGTAGTATAACTTATATTTATTAGATACTTTAGGTACTTCTATACTTCTAGTACCTCTTACATTGTATTCACTAGTATGAGGTAATGTGCATGATCCATTCCATTTCTACCATAATTTTCCAAATTTTTTAATCCAATGGTTCATTCTCTCTCCCTAAATGACAGAAAAATATAAAAGTAGAATGCTACATGCAAATCTCCATCCAAAAGTTTTACAGACTTTTTGAAGAGAATCTTTTCAAAACTAGTTGAACTGTTGTTGATGAGTAGATGTTGCATGCCAATGGTTTGAACTTTTTTAGATCCATTGCATTTAGAACTGCATGTTCTATTCATAATGGTTAAATTACAACTATACAATGATAGTATAGCAATTTTTTAAATTCTCCATTGCTTATACTTAGTCCATCCAGGTGTACAAATGATACTTAGTGCACTATTTTGTATCTCGTGTCAATGCATTAGTCATCAAGTGATATTCTTTAGCATTGTACATTCAAGTAAACTACTTTTGATGATCAATACATGATGGTCAATAAGATAATAGACATGCATGTGTCTATTACAAAGATTTACAAGCTTCGAGTAGTATCGTAATAGCCCATACAAACGTTCAATAAGCCCAAAACATCCTATAGATATAGTATAAGAATGATTTCACATTGGTCTAGTGATTAATTACCTAGCGGTGCATACGGACACCCTAATATTTATGATTTAGGAAATTATTTCACTTTTAAGCTATAACCATATGAGTTGTTGATTTATTTTTCTAATAATTCGAAAACTAAAATTGACATAATGCATAATTCTAAATGGAAGAAATAAAATTTTAATGTAGCATACACTTTAAGTGTATTTATACTATAACCCAAATATTAAATAATGTATACTACAAGTATAATTTCTTTAATTTATGCAAACCTTAAGAACGTTTCAAGTGGGTTCAAATACAACAATATTTTATTAGTATGCAAAGTTATCCCACAAATGATATGACAACGGCTATTCTGAGGCCTCCAAAATGCATTTGTTGCTTCTAGCAATGGTCATAATATTTTATTTCTCATACATATAGAATCATTTTTTCAATGTCATATTTGTGAATATGCAAGTCATAATTTATTAATTCTTTTATTTGGGCGCCACACAAGATTCTAATTTAAGATAATTTATTCATGCACGAGAAAGTAGCAACATAAGAATAAATGTCTTAAACATGCCATGACATATTGAATATAATTCTTTATTGTAGTGAAAGATATTTGTTCTCTAAGAATGTTTAATCTTTCATTCAATTCGTTCTTCTAAAGTTACAATTATTTAATACTCTATTATTTGGGAAAAATTCTCATATGCCATTACAATTTTCAAGAATTTCATACATACCAATGTTAGTGACTATGGTGGCCCTCATATGTCAGTGACACACTGATGATATAATGACAAATTATGAAAATTATAATGGCACAGAAAAAATTAACCTCTATTATTTAGCTACATTTAGATGACATAAAACTCTAATTCTAGATAGAATTTATATGTAGGATAATTACTTCTTCATTGATAGTTGTTTTTCACTTGTGATGAAATTGATAGGCTTCTATTGATATCATGAGAAATTAAATGAGATTTTATTGATGCTGCCACCTATCATGGGTGATATGCAGTCTCAACCATGATGGTATCCTTACTCACTCGATGGTAAGGTGTATCTCAAGTTGTTATTTCTAGTATTTTTCTATGATGTGCTTTGGTGTCTTTGCAAATTCTAGAACCATATGACTCGACGTTTTTCTTCATTGTCTTACCATTCTCATCACTATGTTCTTCACTTCATATGTCACCACTTTGCTTTCATCCCTATCTAGTTTCTTATGATGGTTTTTGCGCAACTTTGAAGAAGGTGTTAGCTTCAAGGTCATTGCTCTTTTATTGTATGTACGAAACAAAGTTCTTCTTTAGGATTTCATCCTAAACCTCATTAAACTACAACATGTCAATAAATTCAGAATACTTCATGTATTATTATTGATGATAGTTGTGTGTGTATTCTACCGTGTTTGGGTGGAAAATTGAGAGAGTCTTTTCAATTTCTCCTTAATTTGAAATCTCTTTCTAATGGAGATTTGGAAGTGTCCAGATTCGGTGCAACGTGGAGTTAAACTCTCAGGCATATTAAGAAAGAGTCTGCATCAAATCCATTCTTGCTCTACTAGAAGCGTCAAGGTGTACTTGAGACGCTTGAAACACTCCTTCAGGGCATCTCGTAGCACTCCCTCATTTGTTGTGGCCATATACTCATCCTTCATAGTGGAGTGAGATATGACGGAAACAATGAGATACTAAATCATTTTCATTTGGCGTGAGGCAAGTTCATTATTGCCAATAGTCTATAGTTGTTAGGGGAATTATCTTTAGCCATACTTAAAAAATATTAAAGATTAATTCTTGAGCATGCAACCCCTTCGATAAGATAGATGCTTTGGCCTCCTGAAGTCCTCAAAGATGTTCGAAGTCTAAAGCAGCTCCTCGAAGCCTCGATGATACTCAAAGTCAGCCCTCCCAAATTCTTCTAGAGTGAAGCCTTCGACAATACCAGCTCGAAGGCCTAAATACCGCTTTGGAGGCTTAACCGTGATACCAGAGCGCACGTCCTATCTAACAAGATGTACACTTCGCTGCAATTAGTCTTGTACTACTTTACTTAAAATTGCTGGTAAAGTAGGGGTAACTACAGCTATACATAAATTTTCCGGTGGTAAAGTTGATTTTGACTTCTTTTCTGCCCATGCTAAGCAATTGCTTCCATCTAGAGCAAATCCTAAAAATTAGAAATTTCAGCAATGTCCTACGTGAAAGGACGTATACTAATTTACTAAGAGAGTAAATCAATTGTAAATATTGTATTTGAAAAAAATGGTAATTATGTAGTGTTATGATTAACAATGACGTGGACCTTTACTAGAACAAGCGATAAATCATTGCAAATATTTTGACTTTTGTGCTGTATTCGTGATGGAATATGCAATATTCAACGCCTAGACTCTGTCACTAAAAATCGTGGGATAATCGATCACTTTGAAAAGTAGTCACCAAAATGGTGTAACAATTAAGCAGATCAAATCGCGAGGAAGAAAGGAGGAAAAGAGGAGAACCAACGTTCTGCTAGATTGCCTTTATACGTCTCTCTTACATTTTACGTTTTCTCAGCTTAGAATACACATTTGGCTACTCTATTACAATCTGTTTCAAACTCAGCACTTCGCGCGCTAATTAAAACCGGTCACTCTCCGCCCTCCCTTTCTCCGTGTAGCTTTGCCACGTGCCGAGTAAAGATCACAATGCGTACCCGAAATCTGAAATTTGATGGGTTTTAACTCTATTAGAGTAGATATATGGATAAAATTATTTGTCTGTGGGTTTACTAATGGGAAAAAACAGTACTAAACATGTACGTGAATATGAGTACATATATGAGTATGGTTTTATAATATTTATACTTGTTACCCAATGGGTACCCATCACCCAATAGACTATATTTGATATTTGAAGCTCAATACGGTGGCCCACTAAAAAACCCTAAAATCCTATTCTCCATTTTGTTGACCTATATACTTTTGTGGAGTTATATATATATGTGTGTGTGTGTGTAATTTTGATCTTATAACTGAATGAGTGATCGATTTAATTAGGTGAAAAATTGTTTTTGTGATGATAGATACATAATTGTTATTTGTTAACATGTTTTATGTGTGGTGCCTGTTGATGAATATATTTTACCTGTGTGGGTATGGGTTTGGGGGAAACGATACCCATATGTATATATGAGTTATCCAACGGAGAGTTTTTTCTAATGGATATGGGTTTGAGATGGTCAAACCCGATGGATATAGACACATTGTCATCTTTAGTGCCAAGGAATTGTGTCGGGTCGCCGCATCTAGGCTCCCACGCAATCACTCATGCCTGTCGCTACTCGGTGTCGTGCCCGCTGCCAAGGCATGTCTAGGCTGGTTGCACCCATCAAGGGTAGAGATGGCAATGGGTACCTGATACCCGTTTACCCGTGGGGAATTACTCTATTAGGGTACGGGTATGAGTAGAAATTAGTATCCACGGGTACACATTTGGGTAAAAATCTGTACCCATCGGGTAAAGTAGGTACGGGTTTGGGAGAGCAGTATCCATACCCGTTTACCCATATACCCGCACCAACCAAACCATGGCCCATGAGCCATATTACCCTAACATTCAGCTGCCAAAAAATAAAAGGCCCAGCTAACTGCCGGCCAACCCAAAATCCATAACATCAAATCCTGTGACCTAACTACTCTCCCTGTGTCTCACCCTCACGCCGCACATTAGCTAAGTGAACCAGACAACAATACATTAGCCATGAACATTGCATTACATGTTTTTCATTTGTACATGGTTTATGTGTTGTAACTGTGCTATATTCTACATATTTCAAAATTGAATGCTTACTTTTATAATTATATGTGTTGGCTGCTAGCTTGCTGCTTGTTTTTGTTACTTATTTGTTTGACTGTTGCGGGTACGGGTATGGGATTAAAGTAATACCCACGGGCGGGTATGAGTATGGACGGACAGTACCCGCGAGTATTCTACCCGTTGCCATCCCTAATCAAGGGACATGCAACAGGTCGCTCCGATCGTGCCTGATCTGGCCACATGCTAGGACTGCAGCATGTCGTCGCCGCATGAGGGTGCCTGCTGGGGGGCAGCTATGTACCGCTAGATTTGATCGGCGCCATCGTGCTGAGCCGTTGTGGGCTTTGGATCTTCCGGTGGCAGAGCCAAAGGTTTTAAAGGGCCTGTTTGGGACTACTCCACTCCACCAAATTTTGCTCCACTCTACGAAATCCACTTAGAATCAGATCTGAAGTGGAGTTGTTGCTTCACTATGGAGTACCTGCACCTGTTTGGCTTGCAGAGTAGATCCAGATTCATGAATTATAGAATTTAATAAAAATATACTATTTTACCCCTAAGTTGTATTACACTTTATTTGTTAATATATCTTAATATAATTGTATTGCAATAATATAGTCTTCAAAAATATAGATCCGGCACTTGCACGCACACATCATGCATCCAGCTGCGTGAGATCAATCGCACTACAGCAAATGCAGGGCATGAGATAGATCAGAGGAGGAGCATGCAGAGCTAAGCTAGCATGGTTCTTCCAATGTTCAGTTGTCTAGCATGGTTCTTTCAATGTCGTGCCCTGACCAGGATCATCCTGCATCGCCGCGCCCTGGCCAGGGGCTCGCGCCAGCGCCCCCGCCGCCCGGCCAAGGGCTCACGCCGGCGTCCCCAGCGCCTGGCTAGGCCCCCGCGTCGTCGCCCCCGCCACGCCCTAGCCTACAGCCGTGGCCTCTCCAGCGCCGCCTTGCGCCATCGCCGGCGAAAGAAATGAAGGAAGCAGAACTTGCGCACGAGAAAGAATCACGAAGGAAGAGAAAAAGAAAACGAACTGGTATTCATTAATGGCATGGTGGGTAAATACCTCCAAACTCCATGATTTGTTTTAAAAAGTGAATCCGCGGAGCACCTCCTGAGGGGCTCTGCAGAAAACAAGGAGCGGAGTCAAGGATCTGTATTTTTCGCAGATCCAAAAAATAAGATCCGGAACTGTTTGGCTTGCGTATTGTGGAGCAAAGCTACAAAATTAGGAGTGGAGCAGTGCCAAACACCCCCAAAGTCGGGACGAGTTTTTGAGTCTAATTAAGATAGACTATATATAAACCTAAATATGTATGCACTATTGGAGACAAGTTTTAAATAGAGATTCGGAAGCAAAGTGTTATTTTTTTTCTTTCACGGTCTTGTTCATTTCATCCTCTTCTGCTTTGGACTTTGAGCTGGACAAAACGTGAAGTAAATCGCGAGACAAAGCAATCGAAGCAAAGTGAAAATAGAGAATGAACTCTTGTTCTTGTTTCATTGATCATTTGTATATATATACATATGTATGGATGCTTGTTGAGCCGGTGTATAGCTGAAGAGACGTGTATGGAAGCAGGTCTAGTCCTAGGCTAGCGAACTAAAGTGACCTTAGAGCATCTTCATTGTACTTGTTATTTTTGACTTGCTATTTATAGCAATAGCAAGCATTCTTATTTAAATTGATTTGCTATTTTGCTATTCACTCTAATGTACTTGCTAAATATGACTTCTTATTTGAATGTAGCTATATTTTATCAATTTATATACATGCAAAGAAAATAAAAATAATTAAACAAGCTCGACATTCAATGGAATAACAAGTTTGGTTGGCTTGCTAGATGTAGTAAGTGTGGAGAGAAGAATAGCAAGCCCCTAAAATAACAAGTTAAGTAACAAATACAATGGAATAATTTTTTGGATCATACTTGCTATTTTAGGGAATAACAAGTGTGATAGCAAGTACAATGAAGATGCTCTTACTGATATACAATAAAAATATATGCAAAAATAGTATTGTTATAGAATAATATATGTATATTAAATTACCTCAAAAATTTGTTCTGACGTTCGTTGATACGAAGTCATCAATAATAGTATCAATATCAGTCACATCCAATAATTGTTTCTTAATGTATAAAGTTGCCAAATCATTTGACTTTTCTTGAGACATCGATCTCAAATATATAGTTCTTCAATAATTTTAATTTTAAGAAGCTTTTGTAACATTTGAATTAAATACGGGCTCATGATCACTTACATTGTTTTCATCCATGTCAATGCCAATATTATCTTCTATAAAGTTCTTCCGTAAACTATTGTCAATGCACTTAGATCTTATGAAATGCTTGTATTACTCTTAAAAAACTTATCAATACTTCTGATTGTATCAATCCATCTAAATGTAGAGCCCAAGGCTAAGGCATTGGTGCCCCCCTCAGGACGGCCTGGTGTGGAAGGAAGATTAGTTCATTTGATCGTAATAGATTATGGATATATTACATTGAACCTTAGGGATATATATATATATATATATACACACGGAAATGCTATTCTACACTAATCAACCCAATCATGTCCACCTCATTCAGTGTGCCCCCATGCTCCACCCAATCTCGACTCCTCATTCCACGTCGGTGTAGAATAGCATTCTATACCCGTAGCGTAGAATAATATATATATATACATATATGAGTACAAGAGCCAAGATAAGGTGAATGATTTATAGATAAGGAATGACTAAATATAATCTAATAATGTCTAATATCATCTCTATTACCATATACATGCATAGCATATACTTTAACATCCACTGCAGTCTAAGTATCAACAAAGTGGATGCTTAGACTAGAGAAGATACCGACAAGAATGTTCAATGATAATAACCATTTATACCATAATCGATGTAGCCAAAAGACGATGGACCTAAAGAAGTAGTTGCATTTGGTAGTGCATAAGGTAGCCGTCGTTGATGTAGCAAAATAAATCTGGGTGCCAATGACGAGGTAGCACAAAGCCACGGACGCCTGAAGAGACATCACATAAAGTGGTCGCATACATAGGATGATGCCAACGAACCAAGATTAGACAAAGATGGTGACATGATCATGACAATCGTTAAGAAAGAAAACGCCAAAGAGCTAATGCTATTGAAGCTGTCAAGAATGAGACACCACATTAGATTTGCTAGACCTAAGGAGGAATCAAGACAAACATACATAACTGCGTTGCCAATACCGTGCGAGCGAGATAAGGGACTATCATAAACCTTATGATATTATCAAAGAGGATCATCAGAGAAGGCCTCTGAAATGATCACGACGCAAAACAGTGTAGATGAAGAAGTGCCGATGCATCTCGTTGTTATTGGAAAAGACAAAAGTAGTTAAGGAAGATAGGACAAAGCTAATGACATGGTGCAATGGACGAAGATGAAAAAAAACTGAGGTATAGGTTGCTAGACCAATGGCTTAGAGTGGTGATAGTGGTAGCCAGAAGAAGATGCGACGACAATGCTTGAATGAGGCAAAGAACCTAAATGGCTAACGATAACTAAAACAATGATGAAGACGACAAGAGTGATGACATTGTGATTTGAGAAGGTGACACAATGACAAGCTCATAATATTGATGCAACTGTTGTAGATCCATAAGCAACAATGATATGGTCAAGGAGGTGACGTAGTGGTGACCCAAAGATTGATAGGGTGACACATATATCAAAGAAGATTCATCCAAAGAGGTCACACTTGAAAAGTGTCATGTCTAAAGTGTGCGAAACCTCTTGAGTGAATTCAACAATGCGCGACGATGACGGTGGGCGACACAAACCCAATTGATGGACTAACACAAATAAAAAGAAGAGAGATTTTAAAAAAAAAAGCAGTCATAGCCCATGAACTAGCAAGCTGTCAGCCTCTATCTTTGATGGCAGGTTCCACCAAAGTCAGCCCAAAGTCAAAAGAGGGAAACACATATTGGATGGCAGGTTTCACCAACTAGCCAGGACGCATAGTTTACATAAATGGCACACAATCTGTGATAAACATAAGAAGCTGAATGCAGCCTGCATGAAGAGCATTGTAGCATCACAGTAGACAATTCACAACCAAAGAACCATATGCTTCAGCCTCAACTGCCCTGCTGGCTGCTGCCCACACTAAATTCTTACTCCAAATGCCATGCTGAAGCACAGCATTGGCTACTTAGATAAAATGAACAGCTCAAACAACAGTAAAGCATATGATAATGTTCAAATGCATAGAATAATAAAGCTGCAGGTTCAGAACCATCCAAAACCATGCATTGTTTGCACATGGTGTATCAAGGATCCACAATGCATCCTGATGTAGAACAGAAGGGAAAGCAAAACGTTTGGCTCCACGTAACCGTGGGCTGGTTTATAAAACTAAGTTACCAACCAGAACACAAGTTTGGAATTTATTCAGCATCTCCTTACAATCTGACCAAGACATTGGTTAAGCTATGCATTCATGGCGATGCATCTCTCGTCCTTGTCATTTATAGTGATCCCTGCATGTCAGCAATGTAAAATATGTTAGCAAATTACAGAAGATGTAATCCACTTTACAGATGAGGGAAATTATGTAGCTGATAGCTGTATATGACAGATAAAAATCTTGTCCGCCAAGCGTTGAGCCTGGGAACTTACATCTGATACGTGAGGGCAAAGCTAGCTAGCAAGCAGCCAAGTGGGCACAGATGTTGGTTGTATTTTATCATCGAAATAATATTATCAGCGAGAATCCACCTAATAACTAAAAGATATGTTTAATTTAACAAAACAAATTAAGAATAATCTACTTACTGCTTATTACCTTTTGCCACATTAAATAGTTAAATACAATTACACAGATATGTGCAGATGATTACAATCATGTCTCTAAAATATCTATCTTTTGCATGTCAGAAATACTATAAGAAATTTTAAAAAATATGTGCACTTAAATAAGGGAAAGGCCCTCTACAGAATGTGCTTAGCCTCTGTTTGGCATTGAGGTGGATTAGATAATCTCATTTACTGCAACTAATTTTAGAAATTTTGGTGTTTGGTCATTGCTTTTCTTACAATCCAAGTCACAAGTGACAATATCTTTGCATTCCGAAAAGATTGAACAATTGTGAGCACCACGACAATTGGACAATATATTTTTTCTAACCTAAAATGATTAACAAAACAAACTGCGATGATTATAGATTTATGTTCCTACAAATTTTGCAACAAAATGGTTGTCACTATCAGTGTGGTACTGTGGCATTCAATTAAAATCAAGAGCAATATCTACTAACCTTTGGAACACGCCTTGCTGACCTTTTAGTTGATGTAGCAGGTTTGGTCTGTCTAGCAGAAGCAGTTCTTAAGCTACGTGGTTTTTTTCTGGGAGGTTCAGGGCTAGGTTGTATCTTGTGCTGAAACTTCTCAGGCTCATCAGGATCACATATCTTTTTGTATGCAGAATCATGACCCTGAGCGGACCTGCAAAAAAGCCATGTAAGAATGTACTATTTGCAAAAAAACAGAAGTATGTACAATGTTTACAAAGAACATACTCTGCATCATGCTTGGAGCTAAAAGCATTGCCCTGCAGAAAGAAGATAAGAAACCAATAATTTGAACTAGGATCACTGAATAACATCAAATAAAAAACACAATATCCGCATGCTATCAGAATAGGAAAAAAGCATGCAATGAATTACTTTACATCATACACAACATCAAAAGGGAGTCACATAAAAGGAATGTTATGTGGTACAAAGTACTAAACAAATAAATTATGTAGCAAAGCCTAGTTAGTTGAAGAAAACTGAAATACAGAAACAGTACATGAAAAATTGCAGGGTCAATTCGCTGTATTAAAAGGAAACATTGGGTTCCCCTTTTAAAAAAGAAAACACTAGATTTGATTAAAAAAATACATAATACATGACTGTATTTTCAAATGAAAACGACAAAGTGTTGTACTATTTCCAAGCCAGGGTAGGCACTAACAGTGAATACCAAAAATGCCAACCTAGGAGGTTATCCGAATAATAATTACAAATATGCAGGTTTGCAGCTGCAGATCTAAGATTTGAACATGTAGACTTTTTTTTTTTTGAGGCGAATCAGTAGGAGAGGCTCCTACTTACGATTTTATAAATATAAAAAACAGCAGGTAACAAAGATACAGTAGCAAGGGAAGAGGGATTACAGGGTTTCAATCCAACGCTTCAAACTATCCTTGACAGAAGGAGAGAAACGTTGAGATTGAGCAGAAAAGGTGAGAAGGAAGCGATTCTTCCAAGATACTAGAGAGGGCGCTAGCCCATCAAAAACCATTCTATTGCGGATTAACCAGATGGACCAGGCCCCCATTAGGATTACATCCATAAAGAGGGAAGTACTAAGGAAAGACTTCAAAGCCTCCAGCTTGTCCTGGATCGTGCCCGGAGGGATTTGGGGGGCCCCCAGCACAGCCCAACACTCACGACTGAAGGAGCAGTCAAAGAAGAGGTGCGCCGTCGATTCTTCTTCTCCAGAGGAGCAAAGACAGCAGGAGGCGTCATCGGCTGAGATGAGGATTCTTTTCCTGCGAAGGACCTGTCTTGTGTTGAGGCCATCCATTAAAAGTAGCCAGAAGAAGACTTTAAGCTTGTTGGAGCACTTAGCTTTCCAAAGCCACCGGAAGGCATCGGGGACCTGGATGAAGTGATGTTGGTAATTGTAAAACTTGGCAGCACTATAAGAGGAGGAATGCCAAATGAAAGACCAATTATCCGGGATGTTGGCCCTGAGAATCACTGTATCAAGAATGGGGAGCAAAAGCTGGTACTCATTGTGTGCTTCAACAGAAAGCGGAAGGAAGAAGTTAGAAGACAAGGGTAAATTAGAGAAGAAGTGTTTAACCGAACAAGTGCGACGCTTAGCAAAGGAGAAGAGGTGGGGGAAGAGGAGACGAAGGGGGGTGGCAGACCACCCATCTTCCCAGAAGGCAGTGTTGCAGCCATTCCGGATGGAGGGACAAGCGATTGCCCTGAAAAGATTGGAGAGGGCAAGGATGTCCCGCCACCAACGGGAGCCACGGGCGGGAGAAATATGAGGAGGGGAGACAGCCGAGGTGTAGTGCAGAGAAACCAAGATTGCCCAAGGGGGGGGAGAAGGACTTAAAAATTTATGAAGATGCTTAAGGAGCAGGGCAATGTTGTGAGTGCGAAGATCAATGACTCCCAGCCCCCCTTTGGTTTTGGGCTTACAAACTCTGTGCCAGGCGACTCTTGAGGAGTTCCGGCCAGAACAATCATGACCATGCCAAAGGAAGTTACGCCGGGCTTTGTCAATACGCGAGATAATAGAGATTGGGAGTTTGAAGGTGCACATGGCAAAGGTGGGAAGAGCAGAGAGAACAGAGTTTACAATTTGGAGACGTCCCGCCATGGAAAGCCAGGGAGAAAGAGCAGTCAATTTTCTCTCAACGCTGTCAATGAGGAAGGCAAAGTCAGCAGGCTTAGGCTTCAGGACCCCCAAGGGGAGCCCAAGATAGGTGAAGGGAAGAGGGGCTAGGGGGCAGCCAAAGGTGGCTGCCAGGAGCTCAGCCTGCTGAGGGTCGGCGTTGATTGGCGTGATGGTGGATTTGGAGAGGTTTATGTGAAGCCCAGTAGATTGGGAGAAAGTGTGAAGGATACCACGAAGGTGGAACAGGTTTTTTTGATCCGCATGGAGAAAAATGATAGTGTCATCAGCATATTGGGCAATAGGGAAGTCAAGGTTCGAAGGATGGCATTTGGGACCCTGGATGATCTTCAAGCTGGAGGCCTTGTTAATTATGTGTTGGAGGAGGTCAACCGCCAGGACAAAGAGGAGCGGGGAGAGAGGATCCCCTTGGCGCACACCTCTTTTGCAATGGAAGAATTTACCAGAGGCGCCATTAAGCAGAACAGAGGAGAAGCCAGAGGACAAGAGGAGTTCAATCCAGCGAATCCATTTGCTGTCTACCGTGTAGCAACCACTGTACTCACTTGGACGATGGCAGTCCCGCCCGCCTCCCTCGTCCCCTCTGATGGCGACGCCTCCCTGCCTCCCTCCGGTGTCCTCCGTCGGAATGCCTCTCGTTGATCGTCCTTCCGGGTGCGTTCTTCTCTCCCTCCTCCCTCCCTCTTTCTCGGCTCCCCCTGGCTTCGGCCTCTATGGGGCCCTCCCTCGAGCTGATCGAGCTTGATGAAGACAAGGACCTTCGTGAGCTCGTCGACTCCTGGGACTTCTCCCCTGGTAGGGAGTTTCAGAACTTCATCTTGGATTCCTTTGCTGCCCCTGTCCACCACCCCTCCTCTTCCCCCTCGGGCTCTTTCTTCCTCCTTGCTGTGTTCCGTCGCTACACCTTTCGGCTCTCCGAGGCTTCTGTTAGCCTTGCCCTTCATGCCTGTCTGGGGGGCTCGCCTGCTGGTTTCCACGTCTCCTTCCTCCAGGAACGGCATTTTCGTTTCTCGGTCTCCTCGCGACGTGTGGGCTTCGAGGTTTGCCGCCGTAGACGGATTATCTCGGACCAGTTTGACGTCTACTTCCATCTTTGGCATGACGGGGGTCCCCTCTGGTCCAAAGACTTTCGCCGATGGTCCAATGAGGAATGGGCTAGCTGGACCCCAGTTCGTCGTCGGCGCCCTCACTCCACCCCTTCATCTCCTCCCCGTCGGCTTCCTGCCCGTGCTCGTCCCAGTTCGACGTTCGTTCTTCATTCCTCTCCTGCTTCCCCACGCCGACTGGGCAGGCCGGTTAAGAAGGTTAAGACGGTTTCGTTCAATGACGTCGTCTCCATCTTCCCCTCCTCCCCCCCTTCTTCCTCCGTTGCTCCGACGTCCTTTGGGTTGGCTCCATTCGTTGCCCTTTTCCTTCCGCTGCAAGCCTTGCCCCCTCCCCCGGGGCTCGCCTCGATCCTCGCGCTGTTTTCAAATTCAATGCCTCTCTCCCCCCCTTGCTTGGCCGGCCGCCCCTCGCGGGGTCGGGTTCGTCGGGTACTGTTCCTCTGTCGCACATCTTCTCGCGCCTCAGGTCCGCCCTCCCTCCTCCGGAACCTGACAGGCCTTCTGCGCTTTTGGCTCCGGTGCTCCCTAAGGAGTGTGGGCCCGCTGCCCCCTCGCCTCCTCCGCCTGTCTGTCCTTCCCCCACTTCGGTGCTCCGGCCAAGGGAGCGTTCAGACCTGCGGCAGGCTCAGGGCTCATTTCCGGACCGACGTATCTCCTCCCGCCAGCACGAAAATCCTGCGACTAGACCGCCTAGGGGGGATAGCTCGCCCCTTGCCTCTCAAGCTCCTGTTGCCTCCTCCTCTTCGCCGCCTCGCATTTATTGCTCTGATCGCTCGGTCATTTCGCGCCCTGGGGTTCGCTCCCTGGTTTGCTCTCACTCTTCTCTCTCTGGGTCCCCCCGCCAGGGACGTCAGTCTCCCCCCTCTGCCAATGGGGCCCCTTCAGAGCCCTGCCGCTTCGGTTCAGCTTCCCCGTCCCCTTTTGAATCTGCAGCCTCCTCCTCTGTGATCTCAAGCCACCCTCTCTCCATTCTCCCTCCTCCGGACCTCCCTCGTCTTGGAGCTTCCGCCCCCCTTCCCCGCTCTCGCCCGCTGAGCCCCTCTCTTCCGGTTCCCTCAATGGCTAACTTTCCGGCTAATCCTCTCCCTTTCCTTCCCTATGGTGGCGTGATCCGGGATGGCGGCGGACCGCTTCGTCGTCAGAGGAACTCGGTTGTTCTATCGGGAGACCTCATCAAAAGTCACGAAACCTTTGCGATCGCCGAGCACGACGGCCCCTTGTCGCCGGCTCAGCGGATTGAGCTTCTGATCGCCATCCGCCATCACCTTGGGGTTGAGCTCCGACTCCAAGTCTCCCGCTACTGCCTCCATCCTCTTGGGGTCGGTTTATACAAGTTGGGGTCCGAGTTCGAGCGAGACGCGCTCGTCAACTCCCCCCCGATCTTCATTGATGGCCGCCTCGTGCGTTTTGTCAAACATGATGAAGCCATGAATTGCAAGCAGTCCCCGTTCGCCAGAGCGGGATGGCTCATGTTTCTTGGTTACCCTCTCGACTGCAAATCTCTTCCTTTTCTCCAACAAGTCTGCTCCTCCTTCGGTCAGCTCATTTTCTGGCATGAGGCGGACCCAAGCCTTGCAAGGGTTATCGTCAAGGTCCTCTACGAGGATGACCTTGACGTCCCTCGCAGCATTACTGTCAAGCATGGGGATGAACTCGATGGCAGTGGTCGCTCCTGGACCTTCCCGGTCTACCTTCTCCAGTCCGACCTCGCGGACCAGGGGCCTGGGGATGAAGTCCCCCCTCCGCCCGACAATGGCAACCCCCACCCTTTCCTGGGCGAGGTCATGCCTGGAGAACCGGAGTGGATCCAGCAATGGGCGGATGCCCAGCTTTTTGGCCCCATGGCCAACCAATGGCACCACCATGTCCAGAACCAACATCACGAAGGTGCTCCGCAAGATGACCTGGAGGAAGATCAATTCTTTGAAGCTGTCTTTGAGCCCATGGTGGAGGACGTCGTGGAAGAGATGCCCCTGGCTGAAGCCGACCCGCAGGACAGCTTGGAGATCTCGGGCATCTCCTCCGAGCCTTCAGTGGGCTCTCACACTGATCAACCTCTCCGGGCCCCCATTTTGCCCCCGCAGGTCAGAGCTTCCCCCCCTAGCTCCTTGGTCTCTGTTTGTAGGCCTCTTTCGCCGGCCTCTCGCCTCCAGCTCACTCTTCTGGCGATCCCCCCGGTCTCGCCTTCTGTGCGGGCGGCCCCTACTGCTCCCCAACCCTCGTCGCCTCAGCGCGCCAACCTCCCTGTGCGTTTTGTCTACACAAGACGTCGGGGGGGTGGTGCTCGGCGTTTGAATATGGAGGGGCAGTCCAGGTCGCCTCCCTTGTCTGTCCGAGGTCTGCGCCGCAGTGCTAGACTCTCGGCCAAGAACAGGGGGTTCCGCGCTTCTTCACGCAGGAAGCTGGGGCCTTTTCTCTCCAACCTCCCAACCATCGATGAATTCATTGAAGTGTCAAGGTCTGCCTCCCCTTGCCCCCCTCTTTCCTGCGAACAGATTGTTCATTCGGCTGTTAATCTCTGTGGCATACCTCCTGACACCTTTTCTACTGCTTCTTCTTCAGCGGCTCCGATGATGGGACGAGCCCTCTGGAGGCGGGGATGGTGGCCGGCCCTTCTTCGGCTCCCATGATGGTGGACCCCCCCGCTCCCGCCAATCCCCCAAGCAATGAACTTGACTCCTAACTCCTGGCCTGCGCGCCGCTTTCGGTTTTTTGCTGTACAAACTCTGCTGGCCTGCGTGCCTTGGGTGGCCTTTGTTCGGCCTGTATTTTTGGAGACTCGTGGGCTTCCCTCATTCTGGCCCAGGTTACTTGGCCGACTTGTTATTTTCCTGCTTACTCGCTCCGTTTATTTCTCTTGGCTGGGTTGGCGTTTGCCTCAGCCCACCCCCTCTGCTTCCTTCCATGTCTTCCTTCCATGACTGCCTCCAGATCCTGGAAAGTTATTAGCTGGAACGTTAGGGGCCTGAACTCTGCTTCTAAGCAGCTCGCTGTCCGCAACCTCTTAGCCTCCTCCTCTGCGGATATCATCTGCCTCCAGGAGACCAAAATGGCGACCCTTGTCCCCTCCTCTGTTAGGAAATTTTGTCCCAAACGTCTGGACAGTTTCCTCTTTTCCCCTGCTGTGGGTTCCGCTGGGGGCCTTTTAATTGCTTGAACATGTAGACTTGGCCACAGTAAGACCAGAATAATACATTTACCAGCTTTCCTTCTTTCTTCCCCTTTTACGACAAAGTACAAACCAGTAAAACATGTCAGCCATGCATTTACTAGTTCAATGAGAACCCACACTATGACTAGCTGAAAATGACCTTGCATGGATGACTACAAATGAAGAAGCCAATGTCAAACTGGAACTAGTAGTTGAAATTAGGGAAGTAAGCGTGAGACAACAAATTCATTTTAACAATAATAAAGAAAGCCATGCAAGGAAATGTATCAAACATGTGGGCCTTGGACGATTTAGCTTAACCACAGGGTCACAAAACTTCAAAACTATGCTCTCTTGGCCATATAGGGATTTCGAGAAGCAAAAAAACTTCTCCAAATGAATGGATCATGCCTGCTAGTGTTAGGTTATCGATTTTGGATCCCCTGGCTGGCAAGTTTTGTACTTCTGTCAGAAAATACTTAAATTAAATACAAATGCACCATTGGCATAAGAATACAAACATTATTTACTGTTTTTTTTGGTCCACCTATTTTAGATATTTTGAGTTCGTATTTTATTACAAAGTCAAAATTGTAATCTCTTCAGGATTCAATTACAAGTCTGAACCATATCTACCTAAATGGAGTATGTGTCTCGCAAGATTAGACAACTGGCACAACCACATCCATCTTTCTGAGATTTCAGATCCCTAGTTGTGAAACTATCTAGGGTGTTTAATGTACTCTATCCTCATCTGCAACAGAACACAACGCTTGGCACCTAGAACTGCATAGGTTGACATATGAATGGAGGTTCAGCTGCATAACAAATTAACAATTGGTAATGATGCACAGTAAAATTCCTTGACACCATTTCAGCTAGATGCCTATTGCCTAGATGCAGCCTGCTGATAAGACTACTTAGAGAATTTGGAACAAGTTTCTGTCTATTCGTGCAGTGATCCCACATGCTACATCAATGCCTAGCCAGGGGGGCAGTTAACTTAGATGGAACAACTTGCCTACAGTATGATGAATCGGAAGAATGCACCAAACGATATTGGAGATCAAGGTGCTTAGGATGACAGTAAGTACTCCTAAGCATGTTGATGAGTGAACCAAGCCAACTTGTTCCATATTAGTTGTCTGCATGATCACAAATTAACGACACTACCAACATATTGGATCACAAAGCACAAAATATGTACAAGGAAGCCATTGCTCTAATGTGTGTGCCTAAGCAACAGTGCTTTTGCATCTGCCCACTACTGTATGAAAAATTTGACAAGCTTATTGTTGACATAAAGCATAGACTTCCATGCTTTTCTACGGTGTAACAAAGTTGAGAACAATCTTTAAGTAATAACTCTTGATGTGCATGCCAGAAAGTTGATATGCCCTTTCAACTGTGTTGGATTTGTGAGCAAACAAGAATAGATCGAGTCATGAACAACAATATACGTGATAGACTGATAGGCTGGAGGTAGCACCAACTGAATAAAATCTTGTGAAACTGGTGCATAGTAGAATCCTTTAGACATGACAATAATGTGAGGAGAGTCAAGGGGAGATTGAAATTGACTTGGGAGAGGAGACAATAAAAAAGACTTGAAATGATGAAATATTTCCAAAGATTTGGCCTTGAATAGGAATGCATCGAGAGAAGCTATTAATGTGTTTGAACCTTGACTAATAGATCCTATTGGGTTTCAACTCTAGCCTACCCTAACTTGCTTGGGATTGAAAGTTTTTATTGTTGTTGTGTTAGAACCATCACATCACAAATATTTGCATAATCAGTATAAGAGCAAAAATCAAATTTTAACAAGTACCAAGCACAACAAAATTACCGGAGCAGCAGATGATGGTGTTGTGTTTGTGAGCTTGAAGCTTCCAGTAATAAAACGATCTGCAGAACGAGGCTCTAACTGGGCATCTGTAACTGGAAGTTTAGCTACTGTTTGTCTCCGTAGACAAGATATTAACAGCTTGTCATGACAACCTATATCTTTGTCTACTGGCACTACTTCCACTGCTTCATTTTCCAATCTAACTTGATGGTTGTTACCGTTGTGAGCAAGCTGGGCCCCATCAAGAACATTTATCATTTCATCAGAGTCACTTCTAACCACATGCCCTGAAGAGAATGCTGCAGCTCTATCAGTATCAGCAACCACAATATTTTTAGTGCAACCAATTTTGACAGGACAGACTGTACCTTTGTTACCAGTTGCATGTACAGAAACATCAGCAGGGGAAGCATGATTTCTTTCAAGACACGCTGAGAAATCAACAGAGTCTTGAGGAAGCATTTTGTCATTCAGAGCATTAGCAGTCATATGAGATATGTTCTGAATATCAGAGGTTAAACGTGAAGAAGATACTGGAACCCCTCCTGTGATCAAGAAATATCAAGTGAAACACAGGGAAATATGGACACAGATGACAGAGTTTACAGGAGCTGCAACAGGTAGTAGATAGGGTTCTGATGAGAATTCTTACCACCAGTTGAACCAGGTGATGAATTGGTCAAAGGAGCAATGCTGCCAGCTCTTTTGTTTTGTATTTCCACAGATGAAATGGGGTTGTTGATACTATCTTTTGTCACCGGGTTGCTGATAGGATGAGAGAAACTAGCAGGTTCAGAAGGAAAGGTACTTGGGGCAATGAACACTTGCTCCTTCATGCTTTGAATCAGAGTTGATGGAGTGGAATTCAGATCAACAAAAAGATCAAGTCCTTCATCTGACATAACAAAAAATTGGAAAGAAGAGTGTGCATTTTCTGAGATCTTATCAGATGAGCCACCCCCGTTATCTTTGATATTTTCACCAACATTAGGTGCCAAGTGATTTGATTCTGGAGAAATTTTATCATCAACTTGAGCTGTCGAATTCTTTCCAATACAACCAGCATTTTGTGATTGTACATTAGATGCAGTCCCCTGAACAGTAGATGAATGGATAAAACAGCTTGCTTTTCCATTCTTGATTGAAGCTGGAGGAAAACTCAGTCTGGTTCCAGAGTCCTGCTTCCAGATACAGAAATAGAATTAAGAAATGCATTTGCATTGTATACAAAAAAGTGTAAATCATTCCATGGATACCTAGAGGAATGATGTCTTGAATGCCAGATGAAAATTAACAAAACTATGATGGAAAATCCAAATGAGTAATCCTAAATAAAAAACATATAGCACAGAAAGTAGGTTTCAGATATAATATCAGGGCCCCAATTTTGTGGGTTATTGGACAAAACAACTGTGTCGAACAATTAATGATACACCTGCACTTTTGAAGAAATAATGCAGAATTTATCAATTCAAAGCACATATCTCAGTTCTGCAACAAATCTTTTTCTAGAATCAAAATTTACAGCTGTTGACTAACAAAAACAATTATACAGAAGTGGCACTTCATGTTTTGTTTAGTCCAGAAGCAAATATACAGCTATACAACACACCACATCCATTCCAAGGAAAAATCATCTATAACAAGATAGTTAAATTGTATCCTATATTTCTAGGGAGACTCATCCTACATGTACAATATAACTGTGAGTTGCATGAAATGCCCAAAGAAATTGACATCTTGGATGACTTACCAGATTATGAGAAATGAAATGGGAAATCAGTTTATCCTTATGAGTCATGAGTCATGAATATCAAGACTATGAAAGAAATAAAGATTTAGAGAGGGAGAGTGTCATGGGCTGTGGGCCAGGGCTGCCAGGCCCAAGCCCAGCCACATGAACAGTACCACGTGGGACTGTTCATGTGAACAGTGCATGCAGGTACTGTAGTGTCGTGACAAATTAGAGTCCAGTGCGGATTTGAGTCAAGTCTGATTAGAGTCTAGGGCAGATTAGAGTCCAGTAGTTAATAAGAGTTCAGGTCTATAATTGAGAATCCTAACAGGTTAATGAACTAGCAGATTAATGAATAGAGTCCTAGAGTCGTAATGAAGTCGGATTAGCTAGCAAGGTGTAGGCTCATAAATAGGGTTGTATTGATCAAGTAATCAAGGAAGAAGAAAGAAGTCTAATATCTCATCCTAATGTCCGTCTCCCTCACCTAAGTCTATTTCTCATCCCGAGTAGGCAACGCCGCCCAGCTATTGTCACAGCTAGAAGACTCAGCCAGATTAGGGAGTACTCTGTTTCTCAATTGATACTTGAAAGTGGTTGCCGGATGAGGCCCGGGACCTCTCCGCCGCAGTGGCGCCGTTGTGGGCGGCACAACGAGGAGTAAGGGGTGTCGAACGGAAGGCAACAGCCAATTACAAGCATACCTAATCTGATATGAGGGATTGGTTTATATATCACCAATCCCCTTCCTTACAGTTCTTATTTCCTAAACAAACAGATCTAGACTTTCCCAATAGAATAATTAGATTGATCTTACTAAACTTATCTGATTACTTCTCCCTGGGCTAGATGGTTCCTTCGGTTGGTGTCTTGGGCCTGGTTGCCTTGCGCCTGTGGTAGGTGATGCCCCACCTGACATCTCTCCCTCCCTGGACAAGCATTTCGTCCGCGAGCTGGAAGGTTAGATATGATTATCTGAAGTCCTCCAATGTGACCCAGGTAGCCTCTGCAGCTGGGAGATTCTTCGAGTGGACTAAGAGCTCCAGTTGGCCGCGAGCCAATCTGCTTTGGGACACTTCCGGTGGCTCGAGGCAGGCACGACCATGTTGGATAGGGGGTAGGACACCAGGAGCCTGAGGTGGTGCGCCCTGGTATGGTTTGAGCAGTCCCACATGATAGACATTATGCAATTTGGCGCCTGGAGGTAGTTCCAGCTTGTAAGCTACTTCTCCCACCCGTGACATAATCTTGAAAGGACCAAAAAACTTTGGCCCCAGCTTGCTGCGACCCTGAAGTTGTAGAGATGCCACTGGACGGTGTAGAAGGCGGAGCTAGACCCAATCTCATGTGTTGAACGTCAACTCCCTATGTTTACGGTCGTATTGATGCTTGTAGTGATGTTGGGCCTATTCCAACCTTTCGCGGACTTGCAACAGGAACTCATCGCGCTCCCGAAGCTGCTGATGGACTACCGGGAGGCACGCCTTGGAATTGTATGGCAGCAGGGCAGGGGGATCTCTGCCATAACCCATCCTGAATGGAGTCGTCCTCAAGGAGGAATGGTAGGACGTGTTGTAGCAGAACTCTGCCCATGGGAACCATTGTAGCCACTATCTCGGACGATCACTGGCATCTGAGGTACATGTAAATAACCTTGTTTGCTGCCTCTGATTGTCCGTCGGATTGTGGGTGAAAGGCTGAGGACAAGGCCAGTTTAACGCCAACGAAGGAGAACAATTCCCGCCAAAACTTGCTGGGGAATACTGGGTCACGATCACTGACAATGGAGCTTGGCAGGCCATGTTGACGGACAATATCATCAAAAAATGTCCGGGCGACAGAGGTGGCCGTGTAAGGATGGCCAAGAGGCACAAAGTGGGCATACTTTGAGAAGCGGTCAATCACTATCAAGATGACTATCTTGTCGTTGATGCGTGGAAACCCTTCAATGAAGTCCATTGCAATATCGGCCCAGACGGTGGAGGGCACGTCCAGCAGCTGGAGTAAGCCTCCTGGAAGTAGTGTTCACCCTTGTTCCGCTGGCAAATGACGCGGGACCTCACGTGTTCTCGTACCACCTTGGCAGCCGCTGGTAGGAAGAAGTCGTGGCGGAGGCGATGCAGTGTTTTCTCGACGCCTTCGTGGCCTGCTCCATGAGCGGCAGCCAGGACGACCAGCAAGCAGGAGGACTCAGGCAGAATGTAGACACGGCCTGCCACTGTGATGAGGCCATCATTGATCTGCCATTTGGGTCCTTTTGAACCTGCTGCTACTTCTGCCATCAGATTTTGGAGAGATGTGAAAGTAGATGAGATTTGGATGAAATGCTGATTGATTAATCAAGAGAGAATACATGTACATATATAGGGGAGGAGACTTGAGACTAAAGGAAACCTCCTACATCTAAGGGATTCGGCAGGATTAGAAGATAATCCTGCAGGATCCTATCTCCTCCCCTGATCTCTCTAACTGCCATGCAGGGCCAGCCGGCTACAGCCAGGCGCAGGGCCATAGCACAGATAACAGAAAACACAATCTAACACCCCCCTGCAGTCGAAACGTCCGTGGAGCGGACATTGAGGCTGGACCGGAAATCACTGAATACGGAGGACGGCAGGCCTTTGGTGAAGACGTCGGCGAACTGAGATGTCGTGGGGACATGCAGGACTCGAACATCACCAAGAGCGACGCGTTCGTGGACAAAGTGAAGATCAATCTCAATGTGCTTGGTACGTTGATATTGAACGGGGTTGGAAGACATGTAAACTGCACTGATGTTGTCACAATATACCAGGGTGGTCTTGCGTAGCGGGTTATGCAGTTCAGACAACAGCTGGCGGAGCCAGGAGACCTCTGCCACTGCATTGGCCACTGCGCGGTATTCTGCTTCGGCGCTGGAGCGGGACACCGTGTTCTGCCTCTTGGAGGACCAGGATATGAGATTGTCGCCAAGGAAGACAGCATATCCAGAGGTGGACTTGCGTGTGTCGGGGCAACCAGCCCAGTCGGCGTCAAAGTAAACAACTAGCTCCTGCTGAGACGAAGGGCGCACAAAGAGACCCAAGTGTAAGGTACCTCGGACGTAGCGCAGTATGCGCTTGAGGGCAGCCAAATGCGGTTCCCGGGGATCATGCATATGTAAACACACCTGCTGGACAACATAGGCTATATCTGGGCGAGTGAAAGTGAGGTATTGGAGAGATCCTGCAAGACTGCGAAAATCCGTAGGGTCTGAGACTGGATCGCCAGCAGACGGTAGCTTGGGGTTCACATCAACAGGAGTAGTGCATGGTTTGCAATCACTCATCCCAGCGCGCTCAAGTATCTCAATCATGTACTGCCGCTGGGAAAGAAACATGCCTGAAGAGGTGTGCTGGACGTGCATGCCGAGAAAATGGTGAAGCTTGCCAAGGTCTTTTATGGAAAACTCTTGCTGCAAGGCACTGATGGTTCGGCGCAGGAGTGATCCAGAGGAGGCAGTGAGCACAATATCGTCCACATAGAGAAGGAGGTACACCATGTCTTCTCCTTTGCGGTACACAAAGAGGGAAGTATTTGTTTTAGCCTCCACAAACCCAAGTTGCAGAAGATGAGTGGCAAAACGACTGTACCAGGCGCGGGGGGCTTGCTTGAGGCCGTAGAGTGACCGGTTCAGGCGGCATACATAATCAGGATGGGTTGAATCTTCAAATCCAGCAGGCTGTGAGCAGTGAACGGTTTCAGAGAGAGTCCCATGGAGGAAGGCATTGTTGACATCAAGTTGATGAACAGGCCATCCGCGAGAAAGGGCCAATGAGAGAACTGTCCGAACTGTTGCAGGTTTGACCACTGGACTAAATGTTTCAGAAAAATCAATTCCTGGCCGCTGAGTGAAACCGCGCAAAACCCATCGTGCTTTGTAGCGCTCAAGAGAACCATCAGTGTTGAATTTGTGCTTGAATACCCACTTGCCTGTGACAATATTGGAGTGCGGCGGCCGGGGGATGAGATCCCAGGTGTTGTTGGCAATGAGGGCAGAGTACTCCTTTTCCATTGCAGTACGCAGGGGCGAAGCCCAACAGAAAGCTGTGGATGCAGATGAACCCCCCCAAAAAAACAAAAACAGTACTTACCTCTACATTTTAGCCCTTTTTGCATCCCTCTTGGGCCAGCGTGCTGCACCCCCGAAGGCCCATCTTCGCAAGCTAGCAACGAGCAGCCTGCCAGGAGCCCACAAATGCCATGATCAGAGGCCACCAGCAGCCCACAGCAAGGAAACACGCCAACACCACAGCCCACGCCAACACTAATTGAATGTATCGCCTATTCGTCTCCCTCACTCGCCAGCATCCAACCACGCGTCCACGGCTCCACACCCACGGCGAATTGGCGATCGCCTGGCTCCTGCGCCGTCGCCCGCTGGCATCCTGCTCCTGCGATCTCCTGGCTCCTCCGCCGCCTCGCCGAGCCACAGCTGTGGACAGTGGACCTGTGGTAAAAAAGGCGCCCGACCCTCCCCTCCCTTCTGTTTTCTGATTAGGCATTAATTCTTTCTATAATTTTCCATAGATTCTATTCTAGTATTCTTGATTTCTAAACTATGCAATCAGCAGATTAGTACATACTTACATATTAGGTTACTAATGATAGATCAATTAATGGAACGATTTTACAAAAGGAAAGCACCAGAGCCGGATAGTTGCAATAATGCTAGAAATTCACGTTTGGATGATATCAACTGGGAGGAGGAGATTAAGTTTGATCCAGGACTGAGGAAACAAATTAATGATTATCATCCTAATGTTAGAGAGAGGGTGAGAAGAAAGTACTTGGAGAATGGACCTTGCCAACCTCGCACAATTCGTTTTCCTATGACAGAGATTGGAGGAGTTCCAAGAAGGTTTGTTCCAGAATGGTTTGATGAATTTGGAGGTTGGCTTGAATATAGTGAGTCCAAAGATAAAGCATATTGCTTTTATTGTTTCTTGTTTAGAGAAAAGAAGGATGGCGGATATGAAGCATTTGTTAAAAATGGTTGGAATGGCTATCATAGAAAGGAAAGACTACAAAATCATGTTGGTAATGTCGGTGGCTCACACTATCTCGCAATGAAGAAATGTGATGATCTCTTACAAACAAAACAACACATTGATGTTGCTTTCCGTGATGTTAGTGAATCTGCTAAGAAGGACTATTATACTCGTTTGAATGGGTCTATTGATGTTGCTAGAATATTGGTGAAGCAAGGATTGCCGTTTCGGGGTCATGATGAGTCGAAGAAGTCCTTAAATAAAGGGAACTTCAGAGAATTTCGTAATTTTGTAGAGGAGCAAAATCCGACATTAAGAAAGGCGGTAGATAAAAAGAATTCAGATAACAGCCTTTTGATTGCTCCTGAAATACAGAAGGATATTGTGCATTGTTTTGCAAAGGAAGTGCTACACTCTATTCTAGAAGAAATTGGGGATGATGTTTTTTGCTTGCTAGTTGATGAGTCGAGAGATGTTTCTTGGAAAGAACAAATGGCAGTGGTCTTAAGATACGTAGATAAATTTGGAATTGTTAAAGAGAGATTTGTTGGTCTTGTTCATGTGAATGAAACAAATTCTGCAAGTCTCAAGTCTGCTATTGATGCATTATTTGCTGATCTTAAGTTAAGCCTAAAGCAAGTTAGAAGACAAGGATATGATGGTGCTAGCAATATGCGAGGTGAGTTCAACGGCTTGCAATCATTGATTATGAGAGAAAATAGTTCATCTTATTATGTTCACTGTTTTGCTCACCAACTCCAATTAGTCCTTGTTGCCATTGCGAGAAAGCATAAAGGGGTTAGTGAATTTTTTACTATGATCTCTATCTTATTGAATGTCGTGGGTGGATCATCTAAGAGAAGGGACATGATTAGAGATATTAATCTTCAAGAAATGAGTAAAGCATTAGGCTGTGGGCAACTTCAGACTGGGACAGGATTGAATCAAGAGCAAAGTCTTCAAAGACCTGGAGATACTCGTTGGAGTTCCCATTATAAATCTCTCAAAAGTTTGGTTGACATGTTTCCTACAATAATCAAGGTACTAGAAATTGTGGAAAAGGATAAAAAAGATTGGAAGATCAGAGATCAAGCATCAAATCTTTTACAATACTTTCAGTCTTTTGACTCTATCTTCTATTTGCATCTCATGTTGACTATATTAGGAATCACAAATACCTTGTCATTAGCATTGCAACGGAAGGATCAAGACATAGTGAATGCTATTAAATGTGTGAAAGCAACTAAATACCAATTGGATGAACTTAGAAGAGAAAAGTGGATGATGCTATTAGACGATGTCCATGGATTTTGTGACAAGAATGATATTTGCAAATTGGAAATGGAAGACGAATATATTGATCCAAAGAAGCGGAGACATAAATCTGGAATTACGAACAAGCATTATTATCAGGTAGATTGTTTTAATGATGTTATTGATTGGCTACTTCAAGAGCTTGATAGCCGCTTCAATGAGACAAGCTCTCAATTGCTTGTTTGCTCAGCAGCTTTTAGTCCAAGAGACTCATTCCAGGATTTTAGTATAGAAAATTTGATGAGCCTTGCGAAGCTTTATCCACATGATTTTGATTCTGGGAATTTGAGGGATCTTAACCACGAGCTTGGCCTCTACATATATGATGTGAGAGATGATGAAAGGTTCTCCGACCTACAAACTGTTGCCGAGCTTTCTCAAAGAATGGTGAAGACTAGAAAACACGAACGTTATCCAATGGTTTACCGACTTTTGAAGCTTGTGCTAGTGCTACCTGTTGCTACTGCTATAGTTGAGAGGTGTTTCTCAGCCATGAAAATTGTGAAAACAGAATTGCGCAATCGCATTGGTGATATATATATGAGCAATAGCCTTATTTGCTATGTGGAGAAAGAAGAGTTGTTGAAAGTCACCAATGAGGCTGTGGTTCGTCGCTTCATGAAAATGCAAGGTCGTAGATTTGATGACTAGGGTTAAAGGTAATGTATTATGTTTTTTCGTTGGTTCATTTTTTCTCTTAAAATATTGTTTATGGAATTCTTCGGTTTGGTAATTATATTTTAGCCCTTCTTTATTCCTGCACCCCCCTCCATTTTGTTCTAGCTTCGCCACTGGCAGTACGCCAATTTGGATCGGCGAGTGCAGCACGGTAGCTTCTGGGGATTGGAGACAGAGCCGTTGCCTCGAATAGTGCTGGAAATCTGAGGCCACGCTTCCCTCTGGTGATCATGCCGTGCTGGTTTGAAACAGCGAGAACTGGTACGGCTCCAGCAGGGATGGTGGGGGCAGTAGTAGCTGGGGAAGAAGCTGCTGTCGGTGGTGGTGCAGGGGTAGCAGGGCGTCGCCGAGAGTAAACTCGGCCACAGAAGCGGCCTGGAGCAACGTCTGTGGGCGCCCGGGCGATGTTGTCGTCCGTTGGTGACAAGTGCTCGGCCAGAGCTGGTGCTGCTGCAGAGGAACGACCGGCCGGTGTCACAGGGCCTCCTAGAGGCGACAGAGGCAGCAGCTGCACAGGGCTGGCGCAAGGACCGTCCGATGCCTGCTGCCGAGCCACGGCCGGCGCAGGAGAAGGCGCTACAGAGCCAGGCAGGATGCCTGGGGTGCCAGCGTGTGTAGTCCCTGGAGAAGAAGAAAAAACAGGTGACAGTTCAAAGGGAACTGAAACCGGGTTAGTTAGATCATCTAAAAAATCAAATGTTGCACGTGTGGGGGGAGACGGATCCTCGGAAAAGGGAAACGAGGTCTCGTCGAAGACCACATGGCGCGAAATGATGAGCTGGTTAGAGTGTTTGTTAAGACAGAGATAGCCTTTGTGGTGGGGTGAGTAACCAAGGAAGACACAGAGAGCGGAGCGGGAAGCGAGCTTATGTGGTGCAATGGCGGTGAGGTTGGGGTAACATTTGCAACCGAAGACACGGAGGTGGTCATAGGATGGAGGTTTTCCGAACAGAGTGAGATGCGGTGTCGAAAAATTGAGTGTTTTGGTTGGCAAAATGTTGAGAAGGTAGGTCGCCGTACCAAGGGCGGCAACCCAAAAGCTAGGGGGAATGCTGGCATGAATGAGTAGGGAGCGAACGACATTGTTGATGGATCGGATAATGCGTTCAGCTTTACCATTCTGGGCTGAGGTGTAGGGGCAGGACATACGCAGATGAACACCATTGGAGGAGAAGAATGTGCGGGCGTTGAGGTTGTCAAACTCGCGGCCATTGTCGCACTGAACTCCTTGGATGGTGGTGCCAAACTGTGTACGGACGAAGGCAAAAAAAATGGTGAGGGTAGAGAAAGTGTCAGATTTTAGGCGCAAGGGAAATGTCCACAAATAATGAGAGCAATCGTCCAAAATGACCAAGTAGTATTTATGACCAGAGACACTAGTGACAGGAGATGTCCAAAGATCACAGTGAATTAATTGGAAAGTATGAGTAGCACGTGAGGACGATGCATGAAAGGGAAGGCGGACGTGGCGGCCTAACTGACAGGCGTGACACAAAGACGTGTTGTCACTCTTATTACAAGCAATGGCAGAAGACTGTGCTAAATGAGACAAAACTGCAGGACCAGGATGTCCAAGCCGCTGATGCCACAGGGATGTCGTGGACGCATGGAGTGTAGAAGCAGGCAGCCGCAAGGGGTAGAGAGGCCCAGGGCTGTCACATCTGATGATCTGGCGTCGGGTGGGAAGATCCTTCACAGAGCAGCCAAACGGGTCAAACTCAACAGAACAATTGTTGTCGGTAGTAAATTGACGAACAGAGATCAAATCCTTAATTAGTGAGGGAGAAACCAACACATTTTTAAGGGACAAATTATGAGGCAAAGATGTATGGCCAGTGGAAGTGACGGGAATAAGATGGCCATTACCGACAACAATGTGAGAAGGAAGAGACCGGGAGGAGGTTCTGTGAGAGATTGTACCCGCATCGGAGGTCATGTGGCTGGTGGCACCAGTGTCGAAGTGCCACTCCTGCTGTGGGGGAGGCTGCAGGGCGATGGTCTGGAAATTTGCAGCAAGAGTTTGCTGATCCCAGACTGGAGTGGATGGAGGTGTGGTGACGTAGCCTGGAGGCGGCCCATACGCAGCCGGAGGAACCCCCCATTGTCCAGTCCATTGACCGGGTGGTCCGGCGAGGAATGCGTGGGGCTGCTGAGGAGGCCGTGGAGCAGAGGGCGGCCGTTGGCCGGGCCACATGTAGATGGCCCCAGTCCATGGGTTGTAGTAGCTGTGGCTATTAGCCTGGCCCGCGGATTACTGCGAGGGGGCCGAGCCAGTAGAGCCGTCACCGCCGCCGCCGGAATTCTTCCCGCCGCGCTTCCCACGCTTCCCACGCTGGCCCGAGCCACCGGGCTGCTGCTGCTGGGGGCGCGGGGACTACTGCTGCTGCGGTGGGCGGGGAGCGTCACCCGTGGGGGCAGACTGCTTGGATCCGCCGCCGCTGCTGCCACTGCTGCCGCTGCCGGAGAGAGCAGCGAGGGCAGCTGCGGGGGGGGCCTTTGCCATGGTCAGCTCTTCAAGAATCAGATCGTCGCGGACCTGCAGAAAACTTGGAAGTGGATTGGTGCGGCGAATGTGAAGACCAAGGGCGAGGAACTTCTCGTTGAGGCCGCGAACGATGTTGAGAACGAGAGTCCGATCGGAGACCGGCTCACCGAGGTCGCGGAGGTCCTCAGCCAATTTTTTGTAGCGGCGGCAGTAGTCGGCAACGGAGAGGTTCCCTTGGCAGAAGGAACGGAATTCCTGGTCGGCGTAGAGGGCGCGGGTGGTGCGATTTCCCAGGAACTGGGACTCAATGGAGAGCCACAGCATGCGGGCGGTGGCGCCGCGCTGAGACACCGTGTCGGCGAGGTCGTCGGAGATGGTGCCGAGGATCCAGGTGCGTACGACGGCGTTCATGCGCACCCAATCAGGCGAGGTAGGGGCGACGTCGTCGAAAAGAACATGATGCTCCAGGGAGAATTTAGTGAGGGTGAGGAGGAAGGATTCGCACCATCTGGCGTAGAAGGACGAATTCATGTTGAGGAGCAGTGGTACGAGGGCGCGGATGTTCTGCACGGCAACAGCCTGGGCATGCAGGTTGAGGAGCGTCGCGGCCTCGTGTTGAAGAAGGGCTGCGTCGAGCGAAGAAGGCCAGACACCGGCACCGCGGGCTTCAGGATCCGGTGCGGCGGTGGAGTCATCGTCAGCGTCCGGGGGCGGCATGGCTGCCGCGCGTTCGCGAGCGGCGCGCTCCAGGGCGTCGCGGATGCGGGCGTCAACGGCGTCGCGCTCCTGTTGCGCGATGACAGCCTCGCGTTCGGCATCAACCGCGCGAGCCAGGGCGGCGGCGCGAGCAGCTTGCGTCGCGCGCTCGCGATCTTCCTGAGCAGCGCGCAGGGAGGCAGCGCGCTCGGGGTCCGCGGTGGGATCAGCGACGTCGGGATCCGGGGGCATGGTGGCCCTTGGGTTGACGGATTCAACGCCGAAGGCGTCGTGTGGCGGCGACAGAGAGTGGCCAGCCATGGAGCAGCGCCGGAGGACAGGCGCGCTAGGCGGAAGCGTGTAGGGGTAGACCTAAACTCGTGATACCATGAAAGTAGATGAGATTTGGATGAAATGCTGATTGATTAATCAAGAGAGAATACATGTACATATATAGGGGAGGAGACTTGAGACTAAAGGAAACCTCCTACATCTAAGGGATTCGGCAGGATTAGAAGATAATCCTGCAGGATCCTATCTCCTCCCCTGATCTCTCTAACTGCCATGCAGGGCCAGCCGGCTACAGCCAGGCGCAGGGCCATAGCACAGATAACAGAAAACACAATCTAACAAGATGGTTCTGTGCTGATTTCTTTGCGCAGGTCATCAAACATTTGAAATGTCGGGGCAGACAGCACTAGAGCCAACCCCACTTCTTCTGTATCATGACGGGATAGCGCATCGGCCACCACGTTGGATACCCCTGTCTTGAACTCCACTCGAAAATCAAACCCCAACAGTTTGCTAAGCCACTGATGTTGCGGTATAGTTGATAGCCGCTGATCGAGCAAAAACTCCAAACTAAAGTGGTCAGTGCGGATGAGAAAGGTTCGACCCCATAGATAGTACCTCCAATGACGGACTGTCAGGACCAAACCAATGAGTTCTCGCTCATATGCTGCAAGTTTGGCATGGAGTGGTGCAATCTGCTTGCTGAAAAAAGCAATCGGTCCTCCGCCCTGGTGTGTAAAACAGCACCAAAACCAGTGTTCAAAGAGGGGAATGCCTATCTGCGCCGCTGCCTTTGTGAGTTTGTGTTGACAAAATTGTGAGTGGACCCGGAGTCGAGCAGCGCGAAGAGGCGTGCCCCCTGGACATCAACCTGAATTTGCATCGTGCGGCCGTGTCGAGGCTGAATGCTGGTGAGGGTGTGTATGGAGATTGTCGGGTCATCGTCGTTGACCTGATCCACGTCGTCCTGCGCACCCAAAACCTCGATGACAAAGAGGTGTTTGCAGAGGCTCTTGTGTCCTGCTGTGAAAGGCTCATCGCAGTGGAAGCTGCCTTCTTTGTGGCGTTGAGCAATGTCTGTTGGCGACAAGCGGATGGTATTGGACTCCGGTTTGCCGTTCACAGATGCCGATGACGCTGTTGGTCCTGAATGTGCTGTTGTAGAGGGTGCTGACACACCATGTCTGGCCAAGAACCGCCCACCCGAACGACTGCTTTGAGATGTTGGCCCGTCGCGTGAGGCATTTCTCTGTTCGTATGCTCTTCCAAATATGATGGTGTCGTCGAGGGTGGTCGGATGTTGGAGGGAGACATCAGTCCGCAGCAGGTTGCCCAGGCCCATCACAAATAGTTGCACATGTTGATGTTATGTCAATGACGTGTCCCTGCAGGAGAGCACAACAAACCGCTTGTTGTACTCATCAACAGTGCTTGTGCGTCGCAACATCGCCAACTCTCCGATAGGGATGTCAGTGAGGGGTGGCCCAAACCGTGCATTCACCAATTTAACGAATTGCCGCCATGTGGGGCGCCCACCATTAAGCTCCATGCGATGAAACCATAACTGGGCGTCTTCCAAGAGGTAGAACACAGCAACAACAACCCTCTTGTGTTCTGGGGTCCGGTGGACATGGAAATACCTTTCACAGCGATTCAGCCAGGGAAGAGGGTCGCCGGTGCCACCAAACTTTGGGAACTCAAGCTTGTGGGCAGTCGGCAGGAGATCCCCACCCTAGTCCTTGTCATCATCATTGCCCGCGCGACGCCGGTGTTGGCGCCCACCCCCGTGATTGCGCGGGTGTGGATCCCCTTGATCAGCAGCCATCGGTGGGTTGGACTGGTGGCCTGTGGTTTGGACGAGTACCTCCAGGGTTGCTACTCGTTCCTCCAGAGGCTGAATCGGTTGAAGCTTGAATTTGATCGCGTCCAAACGCTTCATGATGGCATGGAGCGCATCCTCAATCATTGTCCCCGATCTGGTGGCCTCCGACGAACTCATGGCAGCGGAAGACGCACCCGAGCCTCCTGATACCAAGTTGTCACCGCTAGAAGACTCAGCCAGATTAGGGAGTACTCTGTTTCTCAATTGATACTTGAAAGTGGTTGCCGGACGAGGCCCCGGACCTCTCCACCGCGGTGGCGCCGTTGTGGGCGGCGCAGTGAGGAGGAAGGGGCATCAAACAGAAGGCAATAGCCAATTACAAGCATACCCAATCTGATATGAGGGATTGGTTTATATATCACCAATCCCCTTCCTTACAGTTCTTATTTCCTAAACAAACAGATCTAGAGTTTCTAAATAGAATAATTAGATTGATCTTACTAAACTTATCTGATTACTTCTCCCTAGGCTGGATGGTTCCTTCGGCTGGTGTCTTGGGCCTGGTTGCCTTGCGCCTGTTGTAGGTGATGCCCCACCTGACAGCTATCCTCCTGGTGATGTTTATCCTATCATGGGTTCAACCCATGAGAGAGAGAGATCTGATCCAATTTTCTCTTAGCAGAGCACCGTGTGATTTTGATGGTCTACTAATTACAGATGAAGGGCAAATCACCTTGTCATTGGTAGGGGAGATACTCAGATTAGTAGGAACTAATCTTCTTAATTGACATGAAAAGTGGGTAGATGGTCGAGGGCCTGGATCTCGTCGTCGCGGCGGCGCCGTTGCGGCGATGCAATAAGGAGGCAGGGATACAGGGAGGCTATGTATGAACTGAATACTCGATGCCTAAACTCTTATTAGGGCCTTGTTTATATAGACATAGGACCAGCCCCTCTACAATGGAAATAACAAACTAAATCCTGACTTGCTAATTTAAGAGCTAATCAAATCTATTTAAATGATACTTATCTGATCTCCTTGCTAATCAAATCTATATCTAATTGATACTTATATGATCTCCTTGGATTTACCATCTTTAGCCAGATTCCCTGATTTCTGAGAGCATGTTTCCTTCTTTGGCCGGACCTGCTGTTACAGTTGAGAGGTTAAGTCTATGTGTGTGTGTGTGTTTTGGCATGACATGTTGTTTGGCATGACATGTGTGATGTTCATGTGTGGACAAGTTTGTAGTCTTAGCACCTTTAGCATCTTTTGCTTTAGCATCTTAGACTAGCATCTTTGCTTTAGCATCTTAGACTAGACTAAGCATCTTTGCTTTAGCATCTTAGACTAGCATCTTTGCTTTAGCATCTTAGACTAGCATCTAGCATCTTGGGCTACATGGCTAGCCTATAAATATGTATCCCCAACCATTTGGGTTGGCATGGCATTTGAGTGAGTTGAATGAAAGAAAATTGCCCCAACTCTTGAGTGTCATCCCTACCAATGCGAGTGTTCTCTCTAACAATTGGTATCAGAGCTGTATGGTTCTGTGACCTTTCCAATCCCCTCCGCGACTCTCTCCAACGGAGACGCCCTTCTCCTTGTTCATCTTCCTCCCTTGCCGGTCCACCGGAGACCAACGACTCGGCGAGTTCCACCCACACTCCGAGCAGCAGCACGAGTGTAGCGGCTTCCTCCCAGGGCAGCAGCAACCCCCACGACCCTTCCACTCTACCACCTCGCAATGTCCACAGGAGACTCTCTTCGCTCGGTCACCTCGAGCGCACGACATCGGCAGGAGGCCGAAGTCGCCGCGGCGGAGGAGCGCGACCGGGTGGCAGCAGAGGTTGTGGCAGCGAAGGCTCGGAAGGTGAGGTTGGCGGCGGCAGAACTGGCAGTAGCGAGAGCGGAAGAGGAAGCGGCGGCGGCTGTGGCTGCAGCACGTGTTGCGGCGGCAGAGCTCGAAGCTTTGCGCCACGGTAGCAACAGTGGCAGTGCCTCCGAGGGAGGTAGCCTCGACTTGGAGGCCGAGTTACCAAGGAGGGCGAAGGATGAGCGGGTGGCGCAGTGGGCAGCAGCGCAGCCCCGTGCTCGCGGCGGCAGCCCAAACGGGCCCAGACGCGCCGACAACACTCCGGGAGGATGCGCACGCGACGGTCGTGCTCATGGCGAACGCGACCCTCACAGGCGGCGTGGCTCTCCTTCCCCGGACCGGCGCCATGGTCTTCGCGGCTTCCAGACCATCATCAAGGACGCTGGTGCTGGTGGTGGATGGCCCACCCTCACCAAGACCAACTACACCCAGTGGTCCATGATTATGAGGGTGAAGCTCCAAGTGCGGCACATGTGGGAGGCGGTCACATACGACGACGTCGACTATGATGATGATCGACGGGCGCTGGAGACCCTCGTTGCTGCAATTCCGCCGGAGATGCAGTGTTTGATTGCTTGCAAGCAGACTGCCAAGGAGGCTTGGGATACTATCGCTGCAGTATGTATCGGCAGCGATCGCGCCCGCAAGGCTACGCTGCAGGCACTACGTAAGGAGTGGGAGAACCTGGCTTTCAAACCAGGTGAGGATGTTGATGATTTTGCTCTCCGTCTCAACTCTCTACTGCAGAAGTTGGTGCAGCATGGCGAAGACCTCATCAACGAGGAAAGAGCTGTTGAGAAGCTCTTTCGCTGTGTTCCCGGGAAATACAAGCAAATGGCTCGTTCGATCGAGTCCTTGATGGACCTCTCCAGGATGTCGATCGGAGAAGCAATAGGTCGCCTCAAGGTCGTCGACATCGACGAGCCCCAGCCATCTTCAGAGCCGGCCACCACTGGTGGCAAGCTTCTCTTCACCGAGGAACAGTGGCTCGCGCGCCAGCGAGAGCAGAAGAAGGGGGAGGCATCAAGTTCGTCAAATGGCCACAAGCGCCAGCCACGCAGGGGGCGCAAGGCCCCCCAGGCGCGTGGAGGTGCTACCGGCGGCGCCAACGGTGGCCGCAAGGCCACCCGTGATGACACTTGTCACAACTGTGGCAAGATCGGCCATTGGGCTAGGGACTGCCGGCAGGCGAAGCGCGGCGGTCAGGCACATGTCGCGCAAGCGCAAGAGGAGCCAGCTCTGTTCCTTATACATGGGAACATTGAGCTGCACTCCCCTCCCACGTCGACAGCCGCCGCTCTTCTCCACGTCGACGAACCGCGCGCACACGTCTTCCTCGGCAATGGGTCCAATGATGACAAGATTGACGGGTGGTTCCTCGACACCGGCGCCACCCATCACATGACCGGGCGGCGGGACCACTTCTCCGACCTGGACTCCAGCGTGCGCGGGTCCGTCAAGTTTGGGGACGCCTCCGCCGTGGAGATAAGGGGCGTCGGCTCTGTCATCTTCACCGCCAAGACCGGCGAGCATCGGATGCTCACCGGTGTCTACTACATCCCCGAGCTGAGGAACTCCATCATCAGTCTGGGCCAGCTGGATGAGAATGGCTCGCGCGTGGAGATCGAGCATGGGGTGCTGCGCATTTGGGATCATCAGCACCAACTGGTCGCCAAGGTAAATAGAGGAAGCAATCGCCTCTATGTCCTTCATGTGCAGGTGGCGCAGCCCGTGTGTCTTGCAGCCCGCCGCGACGACGACGCGTGGCGGTGGCACGAGCGTTTTGGGCACCTCAACTTTGAGGCCCTGAAGCAGCTCGGCATCAAGGAGATGGTGCAGGGCATGCCGAGTGTCGAGCATGTGGAGCAGTTCTGCGACACTTGCGTGCTAACCAAGCAGCGGCGACTCCCATTCCCTCATCAGGCGAGCTTTCGCGCCAAGGAGAAGCTCGAGCTCGTGCACGGCGACCTTTGCGGTCCCGTGACACCGGCTACCCCTGGAGGCCGGCGCTACTTCCTCCTCCTCGTCGACGACGTGTCCCGCTACATGTGGGCGGTGCTTCTCAACACCAAGGCAGCAGCCGCAGATGCTATCAAGCGTCATCAAGCTGTCGCGGAGAAGGAGTGCGGCCGCAAGCTCCGGGTGTTGCGCACGGACAACGGCGGCGAGTTCACGGCGGCTGAGTTCGCGGCGTACTGCGCCGACGAGGGCATTCAGCGCCACTACTCCGCGCCGTACACACCACAGCAGAACGGCGTCGTCGAGCGCCGCAACCAGACGGTGGTGGCCACTGCTCGCGCCCTCCTCAAGCAGAGGGGGATGCCGGCGATCTACTGGGGAGAGGCGGTGATGACTGCCGTCCATCTCCTCAACCGCTCGCCCACCAAGGCTCTTGACGGCGAGACGCCGTATGAAGCCTGGCACGGACGCAAGCCGACGGTTGGCCACCTTCGCGTTTTTGGTTGCCTGGCATTCGTCAAGGAGCTCGGCCACATCGGCAAGCTTGATGATCGGAGTGCGCCAGGGGTCTTCATCGGCTATGCGGAGGGCTCCAAGGCCTACCGCATCCTCGACCCTACGACACAACGCGTCCACATCTCACGAGACGTTGTGTTCGATGAAGGGCGAGGCTGGACGTGGGGCAAGATGGCGGATGATGGCTCGACTTCGACGATCAACGATTTCGTCGTCGAGTACGTCTACTTCGAGGGAGCAGGGGGAGCTAGCAGCTCACCTTCACCGAGCTCGCTTGCCCCAGCACATGGCACATCATCAGCTCCGGCAAGTACTCCACCACCTCCTGCACCGGCCACACCTCGCTCTCCTACACCGGCGCCCACATCTCCGGGATCGGCATCCGCAGCTTCAGTCCATGATGAGCAGCGCATAGTGGAGTTCGCTACTCCATTGTCAAACGACGGGGACCGTGTCGATGCTTGCCATGACGGCGAGCCTCTACGATACCGCACCATGGATAACATCCTTGGTGAGCAGCCCGTTCCTGGGATGGCGCAACATGACTTCGATGCGGAGCTGCACTTGGCGCACGATGACGGTGAGCCACGTTCCTTCGCTGAGGCGGAAGGAGACGCGGCCTGGCGTGCCGCGATGCAGCAGGAGATGGACGCCGTCGAGCGGAACCAGACATGGGAGCTGGCTGACCTTCCGGCCGGCCACCGTGCCATCACCCTTAAGTGGGTGTTCAAGCTGAAGAAAGATGAGGCCGGGGTGGTGGTCAAGCACAAGGCTCGGCTGGTGGCACGCGGTTTCGTTCAACAGGAGGGAGTCGACTTCGACGATGCCTTCGCTCCTGTTGCACGGATGGAGTCCATTCGTGTCCTCCTCGCGCTGGCAGCCCAGGAGGGTTGGCGTGTTTATCATATGGATGTCAAGTCTGCCTTCCTCAATGGTGACTTGAAGGAGGAGGTCTACGTTCGACAGCCGCCGGGATTTGTCATCCCCGGCAAGGAGAACAAGGTTCTCCGCCTGCGCAAGGCCCTCTACGGCTTGCGACAGGCACCACGAGCTTGGAACGACAAGTTGGACTCCACTCTCAGGCAGATGGGGTTCCATCAGAGTGCTCATGAGGCTGCAGTCTATCGGCGGGGCAAGGGAGACAATGCCCTGTTGGTAGGCGTCTACGTTGACGACTTGGTGATCACCGGCACCAAGGAGGTGGAGGTAGAGGCGTTCAAGACGAAGATGAAGGCCACCTTCCAGATGAGCGACCTAGGGCTCCTCTCCTTCTACTTGGGGATCGAGGTGCACCAGGACAGCTCTGGCACTTCACTTCGCCAGACCGCCTACGCCAAGCGCATCGTCGAGCTGGGCGGACTCACCGACTGCAACCCAGCCTACACTCCCATGGAGGAAAGGCTGAAGCTGAGTCGCGACAGCACGGCGGAGGAGGTGGACGCGACGCAGTACCGGCGCATTGTGGGTAGCCTTCGCTACCTTGTCCACACGCGACCGGACTTGGCGTTCGCAGTTGGCTACGTCAGTCGGTTCATGCAGCGACCGACGACGGAGCATCAACAGGCCGTGAAGAGGATCCTACGCTATGTCGCGGGGACCTTTGACTACGGCTTGTACTACCCGAGGTGCCCCGGTGCGGTGCATTTCATCGGGTACAGTGACAGCGACCACGCCGGCGACATCGACACAAGCAAGAGCACAAGCGGGACGTTGTTCTTCCTCGGCAAGTGTCTGATCAGTTGGCAGTCGGTCAAGCAGCAGGTGGTGGCCATGTCCAGTTGCGAGGCAGAGTACATCGCAGCCACTTCTGCATCAACTCAAGCTCTCTGGCTGGCTCGGCTGCTTGGTGATCTTCTTGGCAGAGATGCCGAAGCGGTGGAGCTCAGGGTGGATAGCAAGTCTGCTTTGGCTTTGGCAAAGAACCCTGTTTTCCACGAGCGCAGCAAGCACATCCGGGTGAAGTACCACTTCATCCGGAGTTGTTTGGATGAGGGGAGTGTGAAGGCAAGCTACATCAACACCCAAGACCAGCTCGCCGACTTCCTCACCAAGTCGCTTGGGCGGATCAAGTTCCAAGAGCTTCGCGCCAGGATTGGGATGGTTCAGATTTCCCAGAAGGCGCCACACAAGACTTAGGGGGAGATTGAGAGGTTAAGTCTATGTGTGTGTGTGTGTTTGGCATGACATGTTGTTTGGCATGACATGTGTGATGTTCATGTGTGGACAAGTTTGTAGTCTTAGCACCTTTAGCATCTTTTGCTTTAGCATCTTAGACTAGCATCTTTGCTTTAGCATCTTAGACTAGACTAAGCATCTTTGCTTTAGCATCTTAGACTAGCATCTTTGCTTTAGCATCTTAGACTAGCATCTAGCATCTTGGGCTACATGGCTAGCCTATAAATATGTATCCCCAACCATTTGGGTTGGCATGGCATTTGAGTGAGTTGAATGAAAGAAAATTGCCCCAACTCTTGAGTGTCATCCCTACCAATGCGAGTGTTCTCTCTAACAACAGTACCGTCGGTACTGTTCACAGGCGGGCCAGGCCCTCTAGCCCATGATCTGAGGCCATGACATCTCTTCCCTCCTTGAAAACCAACTTGTCCTCGAGTTGGGTTGTCGGTGAGATCTGCAAGCCGTCGTCGGTCGTGCCCAACTGCTCATCGATCTACGCGGTCAGTGAAGTAGCGCTGGCCTCCATAGCATTGTTGACGTCACCGACCAAGTTGTCATCGCTTAACCTAGCCCAGATGAGGCCGCCCATGCCGTCGTTGGGGGGGCTCAGGCTGCCTCCACCGAGGGCGGACGCATCACAACTGAGGCCGTCTTCTCTCCCGATGGCGAGGGCGTGGGTCCGAGTCATCCTCGTCATCGTTGTTGGCCCAGCAATACCCCCCTCCCTGGTTATGTGCCGGAAGGCCCTCCTAATTGCCAGCGATCGGCAGGGGGTGACGTTCGAGGTTCTGGCTAGACACTTCGGTGGTACTCCCTGAACCGGCATCAAATTGGGGACTCATCGTAGCAGAATGAGAACCCAGGAGCTCTGATACCAAGTTTTCACCGATAGGGGAGATACTCGGATTAGTAGGAACTAATCTTCTTAATTGATATGAAAAGTGGGTAGATGGTCGAGGGCCTAGACCTCGTCATCGCGGCAGCGCTGTTGCGGCAACGTGACAAGGAGGCAGGGATACAGGGAGACTATGCCTGAACTGAATACTCGACGCCTAAACTCTTATTAGGGCCCTGTTTATATAGACACAGAACCGGCCCCTCTACAATGGAAATAACAAACTAAATCCTGACTTGCTAACTTAAGAGCTAATCAATCTATTTAATTGGTATTTATCTCCTTGCTAATCAAATCTATTTATCTACAATACTGCATGGTATTGTTTACAGGCGGGCAAGGCCCTCCAGCCCATGATCTGAGGCCATGACACACTTAAGGCACAAAATAGCTACAGGGTTTAAGCAAATTTGATGGCTTGCTTGTTACAGCAGGATTTCTTACTAACAATCTGACACCAGTAGTACAGTTCTCATGGAACAGGACATAAAAGAGAGGATTTTGTGTAGGAAGGGATTTGATTGGATGGAATATAATTTAGTAAAAATCACAACATTTCACAAACGTACACAGATTAAAGATACTGTTGCCAGCTGGTCTATAATGAACAAATTCCTTATATTAATAAAAACTAAAGAGCTTGTATCCAGCAGTCTGTTAGAGTATGTGTGTGTGTCTCTGGTGTGTGAGCCCCCTGTCTAGTGTGTGGGCCCCTCCTGTAAGTCTCTTCTTCTTCTCTCCTCCCAACTCTAGGGAGAGGAATCTAATCCACCATTTCCTACATGGTACCAGAGCACTAGGCTCCCCTCCTTCCCCTCTCCTTTCTCCAGCCGCCGCCGCCGCTGCCTCCATGGCTGGCGAGCCTCCTCCGGCGAGCCCCGTCTTCTCCTCGACACCGGCGGCCTCCTCCTCCCCTTTTCCCGTTGCGCCGCCGCCGTGTGGGCTGGGCGCCGTCACCGTGGGTGGCTGGCCGCCCTCTGCCATGGCCGGATCCGCCACCCCTGCTCCCGCCCCGCCCGGATCCGATCCGACGCGGCCAGATCTAGCGCCGCCGGCCTCTCTCCTGCTGCCGCCGGCCTCCCTCCGCCTGGATTCGCCGCCGCCGGCCTCCCTCCGCCTTGCTTCGACACCGGCGTGGCCGGATCCGCCGTCGCCGGCCTTCCTCCACCCTGCTTCGACGCCGGCGTGGCTGGATCCGCCGCCCCCGCTCCCGCCCCGCCCAGACCCAAAGTCGGGGCGGCCACGGCCAGATCTGGCACCGCCGACCTTCCTCCTACTGCCCCGGCCTCCCTCCAAGCCCTGGGGCGTCGCCGCCCCTACCCCCCACCGTGGCCACGGCCTGGCCGACCCGTGGTCACCGGCAATGTGGATCTGGACACATAAACGCAAGGCAGATGGTACGCTGGATCGCTACAAGGCTCGCTGGGTCCTCCGGGGTTTCACCCAGCGCCCTGGAGTTGACTACGATGAGACCTTCAGCCCAGTAGTGAAGCCTGCTACTGTACGGACAGTTCTCTCCCTGGCACTCTAGCGATCCTGGCCAGTTCACCAGCTCGATGTGAAGAATGCCTTCCTCCATGGCACCCTGACAAAGACTGTGTACTGCAGCCAGCCTGCGGGCTTTGTGGATCCCGTTCACCCTGCGCTTGTTAGCCGGCTCAACAAGTCTCTGTATGGTCTGAAGCAGGCTCCACGGGCTTGGTACGGTCGGTTTGCCTCCTTCCTGGTGACTTTGGGGTTCAGCGAAGCCAAGAGCGACACTTCTCTATTTGTCCTCCACCACGATGCTGACACAACCTACCTGCTGCTTTATGTGGATGACATTGTTCTCACTGCCTCCAGCCAGTCTCTGCTTCAGCGGGTTGTCTCCTCGTTACAGCGGGAGTTTGCCATGAAGGACCTTGGTGTGCTCCATCACTTCTTGGGAGTGACAGTGGAACACCGCCCTAATGGCCTATTCCTTCACCAGCGCCAGTACGCCTTGGATGTCCTTCACTGCACAGGGATTACTGACTGCAAGCCATGTTCCACTCTAGTCGATGCTCAGGCCAAGATTTCTGGTACCAAGGGTGCACCAGTGGATGATCCCACTGCCTACCGAAGCATTGCTGGTGCCCTTCAGTATCTCACATTCACTCGGTCGGATATCTCCTATGCAGTGCAGCAGGTGTGCCTTCACATGCACGACCCACAGGACCCGCACCTTACTGCTATGAAGCGGATTCTCCGCTATCTGCGCGGCTGCCTCGACTTCGGGCTTCACCTTAGGCGTTCTCCGGTTGCTGAGCTCGTGGTTTACACTGACGCCGACTAGGCGGGTTGCCCGGACACGCGTCGCTCCACCTCCGGCTACGCCGTCTTCCTAGGTGGCAACCTCGTGTCTTGGTCATCCAAGCAGCAGCCTGTTGTCTCCCGCTCCAATGCCGAGGCTGAGTACCGCGTTGTTGCCAACTAAGTGGCGGAGGCATCCTAGCTCCGGCAGCTCCTTGGGGAACTCCATAGCCCCCTCGCCAGGAGTACTTTGGTCTACTGCGACAACGTCGGCGCCGTCTACCTCTCCACCAACCCCGTCCAGCACCAGCGTACCAAGCATGTGGAGATCGACCTCCACTCCGTCCGTGATCGTGTCGCCGTGGGAGATGTCCGTGTTCTACACGTTCCCACTACCTCCCAGTTCGCCGACATCTTCACCAAGGGCTTGCCTTCCTCCACCTTCTCCGAGTTCCGCTCCAGTCTCAACGTCCGCTGCGCCGGAGTTTCGACTGCGGGGGGGTGTTAGAGTATGTGTGTGTGTATCTGGTGTGTGGGCCCCCCTGTCTAGTGTGTGGGCCCCTCCTGTAAGTCTCTTCTTCTATCCTCCCAACTCTAGGGAGAGGAATCTAATCCACCATTTCCTACAATTTACTGTTTTGACCCAGGACTATACGATGTGCAAGATGACAAAGACTGTACGAGTGCACAGCAGAAGGATGAACAGCAAACCGATGAACACGTCAGGTGCCAGGGGTGAGATCAAAAGAACAGCACATTGTGTGTACAGGTGAGAAGTAACCTGATAATTTATTCCTTGATTGATCCTTGACAAAACCTTCAGCATATATATAACATAACTTAACCGTGCAACGATAACTCCTAATCCTACTCTGAAACAATCTCCTGAACTGACTCCAATCCCTATATTCTAAACTTATCTCTTATCCCTGATCTAACCAATATAGCTAAGCTAATAAGCTAAGAGATATTCTTAATTAGGAACCAATCCTGATATGGTTGGTTCGGACTCCCTATCAAGCACGCTAGGCCCTGCGGTAGCTTTATGTTTCCTACGATGCTACTGTAGTCCAACCATAACATTTACACAATAGAAAGACATGTTTTATTGCAATGCAAGGATAAATGTAAACGTTTCAACACTATCATAAGGTGTACTGTACAAAAATTAGAGATACTAGAAAAAGAAAATCACGGTTTCTTACATTTTTCAGTGTTTCATCCATTGGTATTTGAGGCCCTTTGTGGTGCTTTGCATGTGAAACATGTCTATCACCATCATCATCTCTATCACTATTTGTGCCTCTTTTATGGTTATCTTGGCAACCTGTGGTTATTTAAGTTTGTT